>PVJO010017828.1:0-38164 GCA_004026905.1 Hystrix cristata | reverse complement strand
GGAGGAGGGAGGAGGGAGGAGGGAGGGAAGCCCTAGGAGCATGAAGTTCACAACCCTCCCCCAGGCTCAAACCGACAGCCTTAACCTGCACACCCAGCGGCACCTGCGCACACGCGTGGCCGCCCGTCCGGCCTCTCCCGAGGGGCCGCGGGTCTCAAGCCCAGCAGCAGAGGGCCTCAGGGGAGCGGCTGCCTTCCCGTCCCCTCTCCGTTCGGTGCCCCCTTCCCCGCCGAGGCCCCCCCAGCCCGGCCTGGGACCCCGCGGCGGACTCCGCTGCGGCTCGGCCTCTTACCCGTCCCGCGATGGTGAGCGGGCGCTCAACCTCTCAGAGCCTCGGTTTCCCCCTGGTCACCCTGTCCATCCGCTCGCCGGCGGTGGAAGAAAGGGGCCCTTTGAAACCCTCGCTGCTCGAAGCACGACTCCGGCCCGGACCCGGGGAGTCAGCAGCCCTTTCACGAATCGCCCCAGGAGATTTGTGGGCACAGCAAAGGAACTCGTAGCCTCCTGGAGACTGGGCCACCAGGTTCCGAGCATAAAGTTGGTGACAGGTGGGAGGAGGTGGCAGGGAGGTGCCGGTCTGAGAGGAGAGAGACTTTAAACCGCCAGCGGGGCCCCTTCGAGCCCACAGTGACCTGCGAAACAGCCCTGACTCTTGGGCCAGGCCGGAGCGGGGCGGGCCATGAGGGCAGGGTGCAGGGTGCGGGGTGCGGGGTGCGGGGGTGGGGTCTGCACGCCATGCAGAGGGCTCACCGGCCCGGCCCCAGCAAGACAGGGAGACAGCCGATGTCTGTGGGGAAACAGCCCAGAAGCTGCGATGCTGCCTGGGGAAAATCAGCCCGGACAAACCATGCTAGACACACCCATTCCACGACCCCTTCCATGGCACAACCCTAACCCTAACCCTAACCCATCATGACACACGCAGATACTCCAGCTCAGACACATGGTGTCTGTCACCCACAGAGCGGCTTCGCTGAGAGCTGCCTCCCCGAGGACGCGTGTGCCTGGGCCCACTTTTCCCCCACGCCTGCCCCCCCACAGCCCCTCCCCCAGGGCTGGTGAGGACCCAGCTTCTCATCTGTCACCTCTCCATGACCCCAGCCCGGAGACACAGCCACACGCAGCACAGCTTGTGCCCATCTCCCGGGCACACACATTGAGGACAACAGCAAAGCCCACTGGTCCCCAACACGCGGCTACGGGAGAGGAGAGGACCCTGGTCTACCCCACTCTTACCTCCACCCCTCTCTCAGCTCACGCCCCACTGACCTCTGTCACTACCGCAGCCAGGCTTCCCAGGCCCCAGAGAAACCCTGAGGTGTGGCCGAGTCCCAAACAGGCCCAGGATGCCCAAGAGGGAGCCCTTCACCAGGGGGCTAGTGCAGATGCAGGAGGGTGTGTGATTTCACGGGTTCTGGAAAGGCCCTCGTCCCAAAATATCTCCCTCGGGGCCCGGAAATCCCTCCCAGCCTCGGGATCCACTACTGGGGAGAGGTCCCACCTGAGCCCTCAGCAAAGCCCGGGGGACAGCTGACAGCTGGCCCGAGGGTGGCGAAAGATGGGGAGGAGGAGGGTGGTGCCAGGGCCAGTGCGCGGTGTGGGAGCCTGAGGACGTCTGCCAGGGCTACCCTGCTTGCCAGCTCCCGCCGGGGGGAGCCTCTGCGCCCCCAACTCACCCAGGGCCGACCCCGAGAAGCCAGGGAGAGGGGTCCAGCGTGGAGAGACATCAGCACCCCCTGCACTCTCTGCCAGGGGACATCGAGTCCCATCCCGGCTGTCCCTTGAGGAAGACAGGGTGCTGGAGACCAGGAGGGGGTGGGAGCCCAGAGACAGAGGAGGCGGAGGGGGAATTAGCCGGGGTCCAAAATAGCACAGGCGGTTCTGCCTCACCTCACCCGGCATCGGAGTCTGCCAGCTTCTGCTTTCGATCTGACTCACGCCGGGTGGGGGCAGGACCGGCGGCCCTCGCGGGTGAGCCACAGGCAGCGGCCCAGAACTGTGACCCTCGGGGCTGCTCTCCCCTGCTCCGGTGCCACCCTGCCGGGCCCCCTCCCTGCCTGTCCAGGAGCTGGCTTTGGAAAGATCCAGGTGGCACCCGGTCCAGCGGGCCACTGGCAACGTCACTGCCCCAGCCCGAGCTCAGCTTTGCTTCTGCTGCTCTCGGATCCCTCGGCACCCATCATCAGCCGGGAGGCCAGGGACACCCACCCCAAAAGCTGCCCTCGAAATACCCTCTAGAGCAACATTCCAGGGTTCCATCCCGGTCTCCACCCGCTGCCGTCTTCCCAGGCCACACACAGGAATGAGAGGAAAATGAAGGATTTGTGCAAAATTCCCACGAACACTTCTGCCCCTTCTCCATCCTTTAACGCCACAAGAAGCCCTTCGCCCCTGCCAGGACAAGGAGGAATCACGCCCTGGCAGTGCGCTCGTGGGGCGGGGCGTCCGCGCCCGCCCTCCCTGCCCCTCCACCTCCAGCTCCAGGGCTTCCGGCACAGGCACCAGTCTGCTCCCACGGTAGCAGACCCAGAAGGGAAAGCCCCGCCTTACACCCCGGCAGACCCTCCCTGCCCCACACCTGCACCTGCAGGGAAAGCATGGCCACTTTCTATGCAGGTGGGGTGCAAGGAGATGGGCTGGGACTCACTCTGCGCCCCCAGTGGGGGCAAACAGATGCTCCTAGTACAGGGGTGAAGGGCGGAGGTGATGAGTTTGACCAGCCCAGACAGACGTACTTCTGTCTGCCACCCTGGTCTACTCACCCATTCTGGAAGTGAAAGCAGGCTGGGGGCCTGCAGGTGGCACCTGGAGAGACATCAGAGCCTCTGGATGCATCACAGCTGTGTGGCCCAGTGATTTCCAGTGGGAACACACAGCCAGACCCGCCCTGCCCAGTCCCCCGTGGGGCCGAATCTCACCCCACTTCCCCCTTTTTAACCCCTGCCATTGCCTCAAGGAGCTGAGCGGGCTGCTGGACCAGGCCAGGGACCCATGTGGGAGGCAGGCACCTGCAGAGCCTCTGCTAGGGGTATCCCTGTTTGCATAAAGTGACCCCCAGGGCCCATGACACCGGGAGGCTCAGGGAGACTCAGTTCGTAACAAACGGGCAGCCACGTGGTACCCACGGGACCAGGGAAGAGGCAGGAAGAAAGGAAGTCTGAAATCATGTCAGTCACAGCCTCGGGGTGCGGGGCCAGCCGGAACCACACTGCGGGCCACATGCCACCCAGCACATTGCGGAGAGGACAAGGGCCCAGGAAGCGCAGCCAGCACCCGGTGTGTGGTGAGCACATCTATGTCCACACATCTCAGGGATCTTCACAGCTTCCACCTCTCATTCAGACTCCTGGAGTGTGTGCCGGACACGCCGCAGGCCTGGGCCTGGCTGCTGGGGAGGAGAGCCATCAGGGGCCGCGTGGCCTGGAGAGGGCTGGGCAGAGACCCCACCCCTCCCCGGTAGGTGAGGCCCCCAGTGGGATGCAGCCCAGGGTGCCCCAGCCTGCCCTGCCTCTCAGTGAGTGCCGCATCGGCCTCCTCTCTCTCCCTGCCCACACCCCTGCTCCAGCAGGTGCGCTGGGTCACCCCCCGACAAGCCACTCACAATCAATCTGTGTCACCCGGCTGGCCCAAGGAGATGGTTTTGACCAAAACCGAGCAGCCAAGAGTACAGCTTAGCTTAGGAAGAAAGCCCGGAAAAGGGCCAGAGTAAAGGCAGCTGTCCCCCAGCCCTGGGAAGCGACAGGCAGGCGTGTGGAGCCCATCTCTGGGGACCCGGAGAGACAGGAGCAGGGGGACAAATGTGAACCCAGAACTTCCTCTGCGTGGGAAGAAGCAGGGCCAGGAAGGTGGGGATGCGGACTAAAGACTTGCCAGGGCTAAAAGCAGAAAAGAACTCCATGCCAGGGGTGGTGGCGGCAACGTCAGCTGGCTCGCGGCAATGCCACCAGGATTGGGAGCCACCCCAGGCTGCCGCTGGAGAAGGACTCCCGAGCTCGGTACCCCAGGAACACGCACGCCCTCAGCACGTCCCAACGCCACTGTCTTACTCCACACTCGGGAGTGGGCACGGGGACAGCACGGGGCACAGGGACAGCACGCTCGACATTAAGAGCGTATGTTTTGGAGCAGGTAGCACTAAATCTCAGATCTGTCACTTCCTGGCTGTGTGGCCTCTGTCAGTATAGGTAACTTCCTGGGGTCTCAGTGTCTTCCCATGTAAGATGAGGATAATGGCCACCTTGGAGTTTCAGGAAGGGTTAAATGTAAAGCAGCTAGTCCAGTGCCTGGCACACGATAGGGGCCCCATAAACATGTGGGAGATGAACATAACGGATGGATGGATGGATACAATCAGTGAATAGATAGACAGCTGAAAGTGATGGACAGGCAGATGGAAGGGGGAGGGGTTCAGAGATATAGTCAATGGGTAGATGGATGGACAGATGGAGAGATGGATAGCTAGATGGACATTTGAAAGGAGAGGGAAGAGACACAACAGTGGTCTGTAATCTGGTTCCCATCTGGTTCAACATCCCTTTCCGCTAAGTTCACATACAAGAAAATGAGACATCATCGCCTCCTAGTTCATCTCTCATGCAACCTGTATTTTCATACATCTTCCCAACACTGCGAAGTGAGAGCCTCTCACAAGTCTCAGCTGTATCGCAGAGCTGTGGAACAGCAGGGGCGTCCACTGCTCCCGCCACGTCACCCTGTGCTCGGACCCCTCTCCCCTCAAACCTGGCTCCACCGACTCCTACTGTAGGAAGCCACATGAAAACAGCCAGGACGCCAGGGAGCAGGGCCTGAGATGAGAGTGGGTGCTGGGGCGCAGGTGGCAGGATGCCAGTCAGCCTTGAACAGAAGAAGCAGAAGTGTGGAGAGAAGGATCTGATGCCTCCGGAGAAGTGGAGAAAGGAAATGGCATTGAGAGAGCAAGGAAGCAAAGCCAAAGGGACAGAGAAACCAAGAGAGGTCATTGTGACGCCAGCACCCTCCGGATAAAGGCCACACTGTGGACCTCGAGGTGACCAGCACCCACCCTAGGCACAGCCAAGAGGCCTCTGCCCCACCCAGCCTGGTCTCAGCCTCCAGCTGCTCCCTAGTTCCTCCGCCCTGGCCTGTCCAGCCTCCTGCAGGCAGCCCTCCCTGACTTCACCCTCCTCTGCCGGCCATTTGAGATTTATTTAATCTGCTCCTCCAAACCTGGCTCTGTGCCGGGCCCAGGAATATAGGGATGACAGAGCCAGTGGGTACGTGTGGACAGCCATCATTAACTGATGTCACCCGCTGTACTCTTTCCACAACCGAGACACCCCCACTATTGCCACTAAAACCGGTACCAAGGGCTTCATCATGCATTCATTCATGTGACCTCCCTGATATGACAGGAAGTGGGGAATTCAGTGAGAGCACCCACTTTGCAAATGAGAAACTGAGGCACCAAGAGGTTCTCGTTTGGTTTCCTAGCTAGCAGGGGGCTATCCAAGGGCTGTCCTGGGCTTTGTTTTCCTCGGCACCCCCAGGTAGCACTTAGAAGGGCCCTTCCGGTTCACACACCCAGGCCAGGCTGACCCATCTGTGACCTCTAGCAGTGATGCACTGATTGGTGGGAAGGGTGTGAACCGAGGAGAGAAACGTGGGCAGAGTGCAGAACAGTCAAGGTTTGGGGGCAGGGCAAGAGGAGCCAGCCTCAGTGTCCACTTCTGGCCAGCCCTGACGTCTCATAGCTGGTGGGCTCCGGAAGGCCTTGTCCCTTGCTGAGAGGGCCGACGTGGTGCAGAAGGGAGCTGGGCCCTGGGCAGGCCAGGGTGGGCAGGGAAGAGGTGAAGGGGTAAGGCAGGAGGTGCCTCCCACTGGTCCCAGGACTCTGGGGTAGGTCGAGCCAGGAAAGTCAAAAGCAGGGCAGACCCCACAGGGTCAGGTCTGGGCACCCTCGCCTTGGCCAGGAGGCAGAGACAGGACCGTCACAGCCAGAGCTGGGCTGCCCTGGCAGGCTCACCAGGCCTCAGGGCAACCTGAGGAGAGGGCAGCACAGGCCAAGCTCTCAGAATAGGAGCGTGGAAAGGCCTTGCGCAAGATGGGTGTGGTGGTGCACACCGGTACCCAGCACTCTGAGAAGCTGAGGCAGGAGGATCACAAGTTCAAGTCCCACCTGGACAGCATAGTGAGAGCTTGTCTCAAAATAAATAATAAAAGGGCTGCGGATGTAGCTCAGTGTGAAGGCCCTGGGTTCAATACCTAGTACCACAAAAAGAGAGAGAGAGAGCACAAAAGGAAAGAAAGAAAGAAAGAGAGAAGGAAAGAAAGAAAGAAAGAAAGAAAGAAAGAAAGAAAGAAAGAAAGAAAGAAAGAAAGAAAGAAAGAGATAGAGAGAGAGAGAGAAAGAAAGAAAGAGAAAGAAAGAAAGAAAAGAAAGAAAAAAGAGGCCTCCCGCTCCTGCTGCCCCGGGGTCCTGGGCTGGCACAGGGGCTCCCAGCCACCCTGTGGGGCTCTGGAGAGGGGTCCTGGCCCCAGCCCTGTCCACACCCACCTTTTCATTGCCGTCCCCTCCCAGAAGGCACAGGGCATAAGTTGTACAAGTACAGCAGGGAAACAGGGACAGAACTGTCCCCTCAGCTTTGCAGCCCTGCCAGCCCCCAGCACGGCCCTTGAACATCACCCTCCTGCACCCAGAGTCTGTATCCTGGACCCTCGTGCACCCTGAGGAGGACCCGCACTTTGCAGAGGGAAGCCGCCCTGCTGCCAGCAAGCCTGTGGAAGGGAGCGCAGCCTTTCCTGAAGCCCAAGGCTGGGGAGGCCTCCGGCAAGTCACCGAGGGCCCTGTAGCTCGGTTTCTCATCCATGAACAGGGGCGTCTCTCACCCAGCCCTCTCTCCCTCAGGCCCCGGTAGGGACTGCTAAGGGGTCCACGGAGCCACCGCTGCTGGCGGAGCCAGTGCCAGGCCCGCGGTGGGCACGGAGCCCAGGCACACAATGGGCCATGTGTGCACCCAGCGCTCCCCCAGAGCGGAGCTGGGCAGGCTGGCATCTGGGGTCAGGCCAAGAAGTCACGACCAGTAGAGAGCCCCGCACCCTCCAATCCGGGCAACAGCCGGCCCAGAGTGGGCACATGGAGCCGGTGCCCTCCGGAGCCCAGGAAGGGCAGGCCACGGGGAATGGGGGGCTTCTCAGTCCAGGCCCAGCCGGGCGGCTCCCTGAGGGGTGCTGTGGACCATGAGTGACCGGGGGTACCCAGAGGGCCTAAGAGAAGGTGCAGGGGGTCTGGGTTCAACCTCTTCCCACACAGAGGCCTCCCACACAGAGCCTGGGCTCAGCACAGGTGTGCTGAAAGCCAGAGCCCCGGGGTGCCCACGAGAGGTGCTGGCTCCCACCCCGGGGATGAGTCACCAGCTGGGCCACTGCAGCCAGAGTGGCAAAGGCAGGACCTCGGCAGGTGGAGGTGTCTTGTTCGTCCCAGGCAGGTCCCTCCTGCTGGAAACCACAGCACCCCAGCTAGCCATTTCCTGCAGGCAGGGACCGCCTGGTCCCAGCATTCAGGGTTCGGGGGCAGCCCAGCCTCCTGAGGTCCAGGGTTGGGGGGCACCAGCCTGCAGGGGAGAAGTAAGGGTGAGGTCGGCGGGGGCGGGATATCAGGGTGCCTGTGGGCAGCAGGGAAAGCTGGGGAGCCGGGCACCCACACGCCAGCTGGTGGCCGATGACTTCCACTTCCTCAGAGCAGGGCACTGTCTGCCACACACCCAACACCCAGTCACAACAAGCAAGTGTGTGCCCTCCAACACTGCCCACACTCCCCAAAGGTGGCACACAAGTCACGGCGGTGGCCCCACCCCGGGGACACAGTTGGACGGCCACTGTTCCAGACGCCCGCCAATCCTGCCCCCAGCCTAGCAACGGTGACCACGGCATGTCCTGTGGGCCCAGCAGGGTCAGGCTCAGGGCACCAGGGCTCTGAGGGCTTAGACGTCACAGTGGGGGGGACCCACCAGAGAGGGAGCCCCTCCTTCCACCTGAGAAACTGGCTTGTACCCCAAAATGGCTGTCATCCCCATTTCACGGAAGAGCAAGCTGAGGCTGGGGCTGGGAAGCGTCTCTGTTCAAGCTTCCCAGAAGGCCGAGTCCATCCCCAGGGCTGGGCTGGCTTCAGGCTAATCCCACCGTGCAGAGGACAGGAAAGGGGGACAGAGGGGACCAGAGGGGAGAGGAGGGAGGGCGCAGAGGTCCCACTGCATTAGAGGTGCTGTTTCATTCATTTCAAACACTCTGGAGCTCCAGGTCCCTCCAGTGCCACACGGGAACTTCCTGCCCACGCTGCCTTCCTCCTGCGAGCAGGGTCCAGGACAGCCACGGGCCCCAGTGTGGCTGCTCCCCACAGACTGTGCTCGCAGCAGCCCAGTCTGCCCCAGATCCCAGAGCCCGGCACAGCACGCAGGATGACGGGGGCCTGGGGAGTCACCGGCCGGGGCAGACTCTTGCCGCAACAGGACCTCGTTTTCAGACATAATGCAGGAGGAAGCCGGGGCCAGGCCTGGCCTCCAGACAGCTCCTGGGGCTCAGGCGGCGGAGGACCACAGCTCTCACGGTTTCCGCCTGTCATGGGGCCTCGGCAAGCAGGTGAGAGCCTGGGCCACAGGCGCTGCTCCGCCTCAAACTTCAGGCCAAGCTGCCCTCCCAGGACACTGCGTCCCAGCCCTCTAAGTCCCACGGTCACAGGTCCATGTAAGCATCGCACCCCTGGCCCAGGTAGTACCATCTCTGTCTTGTGCACGAAGAAACGGATACTCAAAGAGATTAAGTCTTCACCCAAGGTCCCCAACCTGTGAGTGGCACAACCCAGATTCCCACCCACCTGTGGCTGTTGTTTTGGGGGGTTCGTTGTTTTGTTTTGTTTGCTGGTTCTGGGGATGGAACTCAGAGGTTTCGCACTGAGCTACATCCCCAACCCTTTGTATTCTTTATTTTGAGACAGGATCTCACTATGTTGATAAGTTGCCCTAGCTGGGCTTAAATGGGATCCTCCTGCCTCAGCCTCCCAGGGTGCTGGGATTACAAGCATGCATACCTTGACCCTAGGCAGCCACCTTGCGGAAGTCGCCACCACACCTGTTCCAGAGAAAAGCTGAGAAGCCTCCTGCCTGATTTACCCCAACACAGACAGGGCTTCCCCTTAATACCAGTACTACTTCTCCTGACACCACCACCTCCTGATCACAGGGCACTTCTTACTTAGACACTTTATGCATTCTTATCTTAATCTTCACAACGCTACACTCCCATCTCACAGATGAGCAAACAGAGGCACTGAGGTTGATGAGTTGCCCAAGTACCAGCTGCCCCAGATGTTGGCAACACTTAAAAACACGGCTAAAAACAACCTCTCTCTGGAGTCAGTGCTAAGAATACCGCGGGCGCACAGCCGGGGGAGGCGCTGCCAGGGGCCTCGACCTCCTCTCCCTCCCCTCACTGGAGCCCTGTGGCCAGCAGAGGGCCACGATTCCTGCCCGGGGGCTGCACCAGCCACGGCACTCCTGACACCAAACGGGCAGCAGCAACGCAACATGAAGGACAGGGACCCTCAGAGCAGGCAGGAACTGGGGAGAAGCACCCCACTCTTGGCAGAGCTGGCCAAGACACTTGCTTCTTGCCCAACATTTTTTTCCCCCAGGACTGCGAATTGAATCCAGAGCCTTTGCACTGAGCTACATCCCCAGCCCTTTTTCATTTTTCATTTAGAGACAGAGTCTGGTTAATTTGCTAAGTTTTCCAAGCTGGGCACAAACTTGTGATCCTCCTGCCTCAGCCTCCCACAGTGCTGGGATGTCAGGCCTGTGCCTCTTCCCTAGCTCCCACAGTAACATCTCAGCAGGAAGTGAGGCTAACCACAGCACCCCTGGCCAGATAGCACAGCTCCTCGCGAGTCCCACGTGGGAAGTGGGACCCTAGCATCAGAGGTGACCCCAGAATGGACAGCACAGAGGGGCGGCAATATACTAAAGGGCAGAGGCCAGGCTTGGGGCGCACCAGACCCTGCCAGACCCCACAGCAGGGGTCTCTCATCTTTGCACGTCCTTGCGGCCCCCAGGAATCAGAAGGATGTCAGATTCAACAGCTGAGAATGAACAGAACACATTCGCGTGGGGTGGGGGCCACATTTCCCAACAACCCAGCAGACGGACAGTTGGATGAGGAGACGAGGCCGGGAAACAAGTACTGTGCTGGGCCCTACCACTGGGACGACGTCAGAGCCACACCTGGCACAGGGCCACCTCCGTTCTCAGCACTGCCCGAGGGACCAGGACACTAAGATGGGGGTCAGGGGGCTCTCGGGAAGGCAGCAGCCGGAGGAAGAGAAGAGGGGTGTTCCGGCTGGCCTGGACTGGTCCCAGTTCTGCCACAAGTAACTGCCCGACTTTCGAAAATCCTTTCCTAGGCTCCCTCCGGGGCTCAGTTTCTCTGTCAGGAAATGGGGCTTTAAGCATCCCCAGGGCACATCAGAACTGCACACTGTAGATGTACAATGAATATTAGCAAATCAAAGGCTCTGACAAGTCCCACAGTCAAGACAGCCATTTTGCCTTTTACTTTTCTTTTTGGGACTGAGGATAGAACCCAGGGCCTCACATGCCAGGCAATTGCCCTACTATTGAGCTACACCCCAGCCCCTACTTTGCTTTTTTTTTTAAAAAAACAGTTGTAAGCCTAGCCAGCTGGAGTGGCATATGCCTGTAATCCCAGCACTCAGGAGGCTGAGGCAGGAGGATTACAAATTTGAGCCCAGCCTGCCTTAAAAAGAAAAAGTTGTATATAGTTATGGGCTACAAATGTTATGATATATAAACACAATGTGGAATAATTAAATCAAACTAATTAAAACACTCATCACCTCAAATGTGTATCACTTTTGGAGTGAGAATATTCAAAATTTACTCTTAGCAATTTTGAAATGTACAACCCACTACCATTTACTATATTTACAATGCTGTGCAATGTATCTCAAAAACCCCACTAGCAGGGCTGGGGATTCAGCTCAGTGGTAGAGCACTAGTCTAGCAAGCACAAGGCCCTGAGTTCGATCTACAGCAGCATACCCCCCAAAAAAACCCACTACTGACTGCGCATAGTGGCACACACCTGTAATGCAGGCACGCAGGAGGCTGAGGAAGGAGGATCACCATGAGTTCGCGGCCAGCCTGAGCTACACAGAAAGACCCTGTCTCAAAACACCAAACAACAAACAATATTCTGTGTGTCTAACTGAGGCCTTGCACCCTTCGACTGTCACCTCCTGCCCTCACCCCATTTTAGTTCTGGGCTTTGTTTTGTTCTTATTCCCACTCTCCCATGCTTGTGTAACCACCAAACCTTTCCCCAGAAAACGTCTCAGAGACCTTGCCATAAATTTGGGGTCACCACTTCGAATCCCTGGGGGCGCCAGCAGGAGACAGGGAAGCTGGAAGCAGCCCAAACCAGAGGAGCTGCTGTTCCAGCGGTGTCCCTCCCTCTTACCCAGGACACGGCCCCATCTGATGCTCAGCCGCCCTGCCAGGGGGTCAAGAGTCAGCACGCAGCACCACGAAGCTTCAGCCAGGCCCCCGGAGCCCCAGGAACAAGCCCAGGGCATTGCTGCGGGCAGGATAAGAACACAGGGGGCTTACTGTGTAAGCCCTTCACAGCCATGGAATCCTTACAGAGCACGACCAAGGGCCAGAGAGATCCAGCCGCTGTCCGGGACCCTGCAGCTTGTAAGTGGTGCCACCCAGATTTGAACCCTGGCAGTCGGAATCCAGAATCCACATCTTCACCTGGCTCTGCCACTCACTGTCAGGGTAACCCTGGGGAACAGACTTGGCCTCTCTGGGCCTCTGTTGTCCCATCTGTACAATGGGGCAATAAAAGACCTGTGCATTAGATTACTGTAAAGATTAAGTTTTCAAATACACAAAAGTCTTGGCACAGAGCTAGCACACAGTAGGTGCTCCCTCCCATTCTGTGACCTTTCCTTTGGCTCTCAGGAGGTCACACCCGCACCTCTATGTGCTCGGCAGGCTGGAAGCCACTCACAGCCTTCTGGAAATTGGCCGGTTGGCCAATCAGTTCCTGGCACTTTCCTTCCCCCTGACCACACAGACCCCAAGCTGGGTTTCTAGGGACGCGGTACAGAGGGGGGCTCAAGTGGGGGTTCCCAGACTCAGGCCGGACCTGGGTCCACCTCCAAGGCCCCTTGTCTTGGAGCCTGTGTGGTCGCACCGCCCCCACCCCCCCAACCCCTGCCCACGCTCCTTGTCCTGCCTTGGTCACGGGGTGGGGGCAGGGGGCTCTCACCAGATGGCTGAGGCCCTTGTGACCGTCCCCAGCCCTCTTAGAGCTCCCCGCACTTCCTACATCCAGCCTGCTCACATTGGGTCACAGAGTGGTGCCCTCCCCAGCAGGCTCAGGATGCCCATCATAAAACTGAGGCTCCAGCTGGGCCACACACTTGCCAGCCAGGGACCTGGGGTAGCAGAAAGGCTCTGGCTCCCGGAGCAGAACTCGGGGCTGAGAGCCAGGTCATAGGCCCAGCCACCAGGGCTGGCAGAGCAGCACGAAGGGAGACTTAAGGAGGCACCACTGAGCCCTGCGTCTCACCCACAGTCACCGAGAGGGGGGAGGGGCGTCCTCCACACCGCCCTGTGACAGCCAGGAGATGGGCACAGCCTTCACCCAGTGCCCCTGCCCATCTTCTCACTGGGCACCTTCAGCCAGACCCAGCTCTGCAGCCTCCAGACCCCAACCACACCAGGCGCCATCTCCTGTCACCACCCCACCACACATATCGGCATCCCAAGGAAGCCCTTACACACACACACACACACACACACACACACACACACACACACACACCCGCTCACAGCAAGCCTTGGCAACCAACTTGTTAAGGACTGGCCTGCTGAGGAGAGACACCTTGTGCCCAGCAGCAGGGCTGGGTCTTGTCCCCAGGGGGTCCGTAAGCCCCAAAAAGGAGAGCGGTTCTAAGTCACAGAAAGGTGTATTTCATGTGACCTTGGAGAGACATACACACACATACACATGCACACACAAAAACAAACTGCTCTACAAAACCACCATATACTTGGGTATTTTCTTTTTTCTTTTTTTTGGCAGTGAGACAGGGTCTTGCCACATAGTTCAAGCTGGTCTTGAACTCACTATAGAGCCCAGGCTGACCTCAAATTTGTGGCCATTCTCCTGCCTCAGCCTCCTGAGTCCTGGGATTCCAAGTATGCACACCTGGCTACACTTGGATATTTTCTTTTCTATTCTTTTTTACTTTAAGAAAAGTCCATGAAGACCCACCACACTGATTTCATGGCCACATTGCAGTCCGGTTAGAGGCTTGGACCCACAGTTCAAAAATCACACCCCAAGGATATGTGTGTGGCCGGACTCCTGCCTGGTGCATGACCCTCTCGCCCTCTACAGCAGGCGCCCAATGATGGCACACTCACCAGACACGGAGCCGAGCCTGTGCTGGGTACCTTCGGATGATGTCACACGCCATCCTCACCATCGCCCCAGCAGGTGGGACCTGTTATGACCTCCGTTTGAAGTGTGAGGAAACTGGGATTCAAGGTCACATCACTGTGCCACATGCCCACCAGGGCAAGAGTGGGCATCAGCCGCTCTGTTCCATCCACACCAGCAGGAAGCCCCACACACACGAGTCCACTCCAATGCCACGCACTCAGCGCCACTGCCACAGCGACAGCGTTCTAGGTCTGTCGATGACTTGATCAGACGTGAGACATGGCAGAGAGGGCGCCCGGCAAGAGCCGGCGTTGGATGGCAGCCTGCGCACGCCACCCGTCCAGCTGCACCAGACGGGCGGGGGCGGCGTTGGGTACCCATCCTGCCATCCCCCTCACCTCTCCGCCTCCACATCCCCAGGGCATGCACTGACACAGGCACACACCCGACACGGGGAAGTTACAATGAACACACTCGTGATCCCAGCCCAAGCCTGCACGCAAGCATCCTGAGTGCAGCCAAGTGCCACCTGGACAGAGCCTTAGCCGTGCTGGGCTCTGATCAGGGCACAGCTGGGAGTTCAGTCTTTTAATCCTCAGAATGAACCACTAGGTGGGCACAGAGTTAGTTGTCAACTCCATTTTACAGATGGGGAAACTGAGGCAACCAAGGGCAAATGGCGCACCATGCTCACAGAGCCGGGGAGAGGGGAGGCTCTCGGCCTCTAATGTTAACGGGCTTCGCCGTGGCTGGGCCAGTGCTAATCCCAGCATGCTCATGGACTTCGCACCAGGACCCCGAAACTAGCCTTGGAGAGGAGGAAACTGAGGCCCAATTGTGGGACTCCTGACTCCCCAGGCCTGTGCTTTCCTCCCAGAGCCCTGCAGCACCCCCAGTTCTAACCCCCATCTCCACTCTCCACCGCCCTAAGCCCCTGTAGCTCACACTTGCACATGCGCACACACTGGCACGGACCCCCGGCAGGCAGCCCCAGGAGGAAGGCCCAGAGTGCTCAGCTCAGAGCAGGGCCACGCCCCCACTGAAGAGTTTCCTCATTTTCCCCAGCACTGTTTCTCACCCAGCCCCCTGCACCACCGTGGAGAGGAAGTTGCACAATCCCCTGGGAGCTGTAAATGTGGCCCGAGGATTACTCACAGGAGGGAACCGCACGCCCCAGGCCTCTCGCACCCACCCACAGCCCGCCCGAGGCCGAGCCATCTCAAGTGATCCAGGCCACTGACCAACTAGCTGGGCCCTCCTCCCGGCTGCCCAGTCTCGGCCCAGGGCCCTAGACACCAGGAAGGGAACACAGAGGGCACAGAGTCCCACCAGCCCCAGTGTGATCCAAACCTAACCCTGTCTCCTGCACCCCCTCAGTGAACCCCATCATTGCCACCTTCCGGACACCTGCCCCTTGACATGGGGCTCCAGGCACCCACTCCACAATCTCACTGCAGCCCCCCCCAACTGGGGGACCACATGTCACCCTGGAGGCTCCGGGCAAGTCCAGGCCATGATGCTGCTCCACCAGCCTGTCAGAGGGGTGGCTGAGACTGGGTTTCTGTGTCCTGCCCGTGGCAAAGGGATCCTCCACTAGGTAAACATCCCTGTTCCAGACAGGCGGACAGCCACGAAGCGGCCTTCCTTAGGTTTACTGGGCCTTCCCAGGGAACCTGCTTCAGAAAGGAAGAGTTTGTGTGGAGATCAGCTGGTCATGGCTCCTGGAAAAACAGCAGACATCAAGGAGAGGAGGCTGGCCCCAGACCTCAGGACAGAGGTCCAGACTGGCCCTGAGGGCATGCAGAGCCCCCAGTGCTGACCTGCAGCTTCCACCCCGCTGCCCTGACCTAGCAGTGGGGCCTTGGATGAGGAACCGATAAGCACCTCTTATCACCCCCGCAACCTTGGCCTCCCATCCAGCTAAGGACAAAGTCAGAAGTGGCTTTGCCTGGGCCCCAGGGCTCCCAGAGAGCCCCTCATTTCTGCAGCCCTCATCAAAAGGCAGGGGCCCTCAGGGAGCAGGAAGACCGAGGAGGAGGCCGAGGCCTCCAGCTCGGTGGACAGGGAAGCCAGCAAGGAGGAAGCCCTGCCTCCCTGGGACAGCAGCCCCAGAGCCCTCTGCAAACACCTGGCGGCCACCGTCTCCCCCAGCCCGACACAGTGCCTGAAGGAGGGAGACACAGTCCTAGTGCCACCCTACTTTCCAGACAAGGAGACTGGTTCAAACCACCTAAGTGACTTCTCAGAGGCCACGTGGCAAGTTTGCGGCGAATCTCACCTTCCCGCATTTTTTTCTAAATCAGTTTCTCAGTCTTCACACCACAGACACCCGAGCCAGATAATCCTTTGTGGTGGCAAACTTCCTGTGTATTTCCAGTGTGTAGCAGTACCTCCAGCCGGTCCTCAGACCCTGCCCAGTGTCTCTTGGGGGTACCAAATTGCCCCCATTGAGGACTCCGGTTCTAGAAGCAGCTCAAAACCAGACACCTGCCAATGCTAAATTGACAGGTACACCAGCTATGGAGTCCAGATGTACCAGGCAGGAGGCCTGAAGGCTGCTGGGTACTTTGTGGGCTCCATGCCCTTTGTGAAGAGGCTGCACCCTGGCTGGCACCACTTCTCAAGGTTTCCTCCCAGTGTCACCTTGTCACTCCCAAATGACACACCAGCCCCTCTTGCATTCAATATTACAGTGGGCTTTCAACTATTTTATTTACTTTAGGTGCTGGAGATCGAACTCAGGGCCTTACGCTCCCTCAGCAAGCACTCTATCACTGAGCTAAATCGCCAACCCCATAAGCTATTTTAATCATATTCTTATTAGTAAAAAATGTTCAGCACTCCCAATATATGCCTTTTTCTTCAGATACTACATAAGCGATCATCCCTTGGTATTGCCACAGGACGAACTCCAGGATACTGAAATCTGTGGGCACTCAAATCCCTCATATGAAATGGTGTGGTATTTGCATACTACCCATGCTTCTTCTCCCACACATCTTACATTGTCTCTAGATGGCTTGCAACACCTAGTGCAATCCTAAGGCTGTAGCTTCAGGACACAAAGTTGTTATACTGTATCATTCAGGACATAAAGTCGTTGTACTGCATCATTGTTACACTGTATCATTCAGGACATGAAGTTATTACCCTGTATCATTGTTATACTGTATCAGTGAGGATGTAAAGTTGTTATATTGTATTGTTCTTATAGGTATCATTCAGGACATAAAGACAAAGTCTGTATGTGTTAGGTAAGATGTAACTCTGTTTTCAAACCTTTTTAGTCTAAGATTGGTTGTCAGAGAGACCACGGACAAAGAGGGCCAGCTATGCACACTAACACACAAATGCTTTAGGCAGGTTAGCAAATACATACAAAAATAGATCTGTTAAAAAGAGGAGAATGAAAATGAAAATTATACCCATGGTGAGATACTGTTTCTTACCAGCATAGCAGAAATTGGACAGACTAACACCACCCAGTGCTGGCAAGGACCTAGGGCAAGTGTCACCAGTGAGGAGCGAATTGGTACAACGACTTACTGATATTCAGCTATGCGTGGTATGCCTTGTGCTTGAACAGTTCCACTAATTATATACACTCTGGAAGGAATCTAGGGACCAATGCACTAGGCAGCACATGCAGAGATTTACACACACACACACACACACAAACACACACAGATGAATCTTACAGCTATGCTAGTGAGTGGAGAAGGCATGATCCCTGCATGAAAATAACCTGTATCTTTCAGCTGTATGAAATTCAGTCAGGCCAAGCACAGCCGTGCCACAGACACAGGTGGCTAGATAACAACAAGAACCCAGGAGTTGATTATCGTAAAGGTTGCACAACAACGAGAAGCCCTGAGCTGAGTACCACAGAAGTCAGGATTGTGGTTATTGCTGGGGGAAGGCATACAAATGATTCTAGGGTTCAAAACACATTCTACTTCTTCGTCTGGGAGGTACTTATCTGGGGTTTTGTTTGTTTGTTTGTTTGTTTGTTTTTGAGTCAGGATCTTGCTGGTGTAGTCCAGGTCCAGGCTGCCCTTGAACTCACTATGCTGCCCAGGCTGGCCTCAAGCTTCCAGCGATCTTCCTGCCTCAGCCTCCCAAATGCTGGGATTACAGATGTGTACCACCATGTCCAGCCTGCAGTTCACTTTTATGCACATATATTTAGGATCTCTTCAGCAACCACGCTAGATTTCACAATAAAAAGAAGGCAAAAGGATGAGATATAAATACACAGAAGTTCTAATATTTTCTTCCCACACCTGGCTTCGAAAACACTATAATTAGGCCCAAAAGGCTGTGATGACCTATAATTAGTCACAGGTCTGGGGTAGGGATGCTCGGGGCTCTATGGAGGCCTCCTGCCCCCGCTGCTGGTCCTTTCCTTGGGGTTCCTGACAGTAGGATTTGGAGGTTCACTTCAAGGAAGGCACTTCAGTCACCCCCTGAACATGTCAAAAGAAGGAGAGAGATAGAAAAAGAAAAAACAGGATGAGGACAAGACAGCGAGCAGGAGAGAGACACGAACACACACTGAGGGCTGATGGATCGGACAGCTACACAGACCAAGGTCTCCTTGCTCAGGGCCCAGGGCTGGTCCCCCAAGTTAGCCCAGTCTGGGTCCCCGCTCGGCCTCTCTGTCTTCTGTAGTCACTGAGATCCCCGGCTGGGCTGAGCCCCACTCGGTCAGCACAGTGACAGGTCCCCGCGAGGCTGGCAGGACATGCCTGCTGACCTGAATGCCGCCGAAGGCCGCGGGTCTCTGGGTTGCTGGGTCTCTGGGCCTGGACGCCACCCCATCCCCCGCTCTAGGCAATGGGGACAGCAGCGGCTGGCGGCTGAAACTCCCAGCTCCGCCGCTCCTAACAGCCCTGGCAGAGCCGGCCCGCACCGCCCTGGGCCTGGCGGGCAGCTGAGTGCACCTGGCCAGAGCCGGGAGGGGCCACGAGGCGCGGGGGTGGATAGTATAGAGTGTCACCTTCTGGGCACTGAGCACCCTTCAGGGACTCCAAGGGGCTGAGCAGGTGCTGTCCCCAAACCAATTATAAACAAGGGCGAGGACAGGCTGTGACTTCCCTTAGCAAGCAGGCGCAAACACACCGGGCCCCAGCCCACAGACCCAGCCACAGAAGGGGGGCAGGGGGCAACCTCGCCAGGGAGGAAGAGCCTCAGCCCTACTCCACCACGAGGGGCTGGGCCTGTGTCACTAGGCGGGCAGGCCGCTGGGCAGGGACAGCAGCAGGCAGGGGCCTGGGACCTGTGAAGCTGTGCTCCAGGTCCCGGGGATTAGGTGGTGACCCCCTTCAGGGTGAGACTGAGGTAAAGCGTGTTTTCATGCCCTAATTCTGGCCATCACGGGGTTGTGTCTGCTCATCCACTGCACAGATTCAGGGAGCATGCTCTGTACCCCAGGCGCTCTTTCAGGACCATGCGAAGGGCGTGGACACAGGAGAGCTCACTATCTGCAGGCTCAGATGCTAGGCCGAAAGACCCACCCCCCACACACACTTCACGCCAGACTTCTCCTCAACTCCTTCAGGGTTCCCAGGCCAGCCTGTACCCTTGGGGTCCCGAACACCCAGCGAATGATGCAGACAGGCCACCTCCTATGGGGACCTCCTAGCAGCCAGCCAGGCAAGGACAAGACTGCCTCTCCACCTGTGTAACAAGAAACAGGATTCGCACGGTGGTCTGATACTGGCCCTCCATGGGGCGGGGGGTGAACCACGAAGGGCCATTGATAGCTTCGCCTCTGCAAAGTCAGGAGCCGCTCTGACAGCTGCCCCCATCCCAGCACCACTCCTGCAGGTCCCCCGCCACAGGTGCAGCCTGAGGACCCTCTGGCCACAGCTGTCCTTCTCTGTCCAGCTTCTGCCTGGACCAAGCAGTCTTCCTTCCTTCCATCCTTCCTTCTTGCCTTTCTCCCCCCACCCCCGCCCCCAGTACTGGGGATTGAATCCCGAACCTCTGCACTGAGCGGCATCCCCAGGCTTTTTCATTTTTTATTCTAAGACATTTAAGACAGGGTCTTGTTAAGTTGCACAGGCTTGGCTCACACTCGAGATCCTCCTGCCTCAGCCTCCCAGAGTGCTGGCACTACAGCCATGGACCACTGTACCCAGCTTAGCGGCACCTGCTGCTTAAGCACTGTCTCAAGGAGAGGCCCAGAGAGCCATGCAGCTCAACAGAGGTCAGTTTAAAGCAAGACTGCTTAGGATTCAGTCTGAGCATCCCAAGGGTTGACTTTTAACCCCACTGTGAGTGATTGTGGGGGTAGAAACTTCACCCCACCATGGTGTTCAGAGGTGATTACCCCAGGTAAGGTCCTCAGGGTATGTAGAACCCCATGACTGAACCCTAGTGGCTTTATAGGAAAAAGGTGAGCCAGAAGTAATGCCGCATGCCTGTAGTCCCAGTACATGGGAGGCTGAGGCAGGACAATCACCACTAGTTTGAGGCTGAATAGCAAGACCCTGTTTAAAAAAATTTTTTTTTAAATAAGAAGAAAAGAAGGGGGAAGAGGAGGGGGAAGAGGAAGAGGGAGAAAAGGAGGAAGAGGAGGAAGAAGAGCCTGCCCACACAGTGGGCAGACAGTGGGAGACCAGAGGGACTCACAAGCTCCTGTCTCTGGCCACATGGAAGCCCTTTACCATCTCAGGACTCTGCCAGCATGATGTCTGTCACCAGATGTGACCCCTCGCCTTTCAACCAGACCCGTGAGCTGAAACAAATTCTACTTCTTTATAAATTCACCCCGCCTCTGGTATTTTGTTACAGCAAAACAAGACTAATCCATGGGACAGTGGGCAGGCACTGGGGGAGGGGATGCTAACCACCTCAGAAGTGGTCCCTGCCTGGGGGACAGAAGGCCTAACAGGACTTGGCAACCTAAGGCACCAGAGTCAGGGTGCCTGGTTGGCTGCGGGCTCTGGGCACGGCAGCACTGGCATCACCTGGGAACCCATCACAGATTTGAGTCCCGGGCCTCGAGTGGGGAGCCTGTGTGGGGCTGCCATGAGCCGGGCAGCCCCTCCCTCGAGAGGACCATGCTCTGCAGAGCCAGCATTGGGTCACCAGGGTTTGCCTTTCAACACTGACACCAAGGCCCTGCCCCCAGGGATCCGCACGGTGGCGTTTTGTGAGATTCTAGCAGGTAGTAAAATACAGCCAGAGCGGTGCCTCAGTGGGAAGTCTGGGGTGGAGGGAGGGAGGAGGGGAGGCCTGCAGAAGGTGTCTCTATCAGAGCCCGGGGTGGAGGGAGGGAGGAGGGGAAGCCTGCAGAAGGTGTCTCTATCAGAGGCCGGGAGGGGGAATGTGGCCCGAGGGGCGCCTGGGACTCTGGGGTTAGTCACCACACATCACGTCCCACCTCGGGACCTTGGCCAAGTGCAGAAGAGCTGACAAAGTGGCCCCAAGAAAGCGGGACAGGACATGCAGACGGCCAGATGTGTTCTCTCCTCCTCCCAGGGCCCAGAGCCGGCATCGTGAGCCTGCCCGTCGCTCCTGCCCCTCTCTGCTGCCTTCTGATCTCACCCTAGCCCAGCCGCCCCATAGTAAAGCATTTCCTGTGGGTGAGATAAGTCTCGGGTCCTCCCTATGGCAGAGATTTTATCTGCCGCAGTGACCTCACAGCTAAGTATCTCTGGTGAGGGGAGGAGGGGCAGGGGACAGCACAGCCAGGAGGGGTGGCAAGGGGCTAGGCCAGGTGCTCCCCAAGGAAAGCTGGGGACACCACAGGCATCACCAAGTGCCGTGCCATCTCCACGCCCAAGGAGACCCGGCCGGGGTCAGGCGACAGGGAGTGGTGGGGACTGAGGCCGCTCAATCTGCAAAGCCAGGTTGGAGGCGAAGCAGTCAAGGACCTCAGAAGTGTAGGGAGGCCAGCTCGAGCCCCCAGATCTTTCCCCTCTCCTGAGGTCTCCTCTCTTGACAACAGGGAAACAGAGACACGGATGAGCTGCAGGGTGGGTGCGGTACTTACTATCCTCAGAGCTGCAAGTGCTTCCACACACGGACACACTCACCTATCGCCGCAGCACTGCCAGGGCGGCACCCCGATGATCCGCACCTCGTAGGTGTGGAAAAGGAGGCACACGGACTACAGGACTTATCCAGGATCACAAAGTGCCGAGCGCCGAGCTGGGATCCCAAGCAGCCTTCCCCCAGAGCCCACAGTGTCAACCACGCACCCCGATTGGGTTACACTTGGCCCGGGCTCAGGACACGGTGGCTGTGGGTCTCTCCCAAGAAAAACTGCCTGATGACTTCGGCAGGGCCAGCCTTTAGCCAAAGTTGCACTCCGTGGACTCCTGGAGCCCCCCGAGAACCCCCAACCCAAAACCTTCCCATCCGGAAGCCCGAAGCCTATCCTGGTGCCCAGGGCCAAGGTCGGCAGAAGGGCTGCATTGGAGGGGACCCCGCAGATGATCGGGGTTCACAGACATGGAAACCAAGGCTGACCTGAGGGGATCTACCCAGCCACACAGCTAGTTGAGGCAGCACAGGCCTCCCATGACTCTGCTGCAGTCACTTTTTACCCAAAGATGACACATCGGACTAAGCAAGTGCCTAATGACAGCGTCACTGCAGGTTACCAGGCACAAGGAACAGGGCACAAAGCCGGGCACCCCCAGGCTCTCAGTAAGGATGGCCCTGCCCTCCTGGGCCATGTAGGGTCTCCAAAGAGGCCCCCGAAGCTCCATCTGAACCCAGCTCCTCCCCTGGCCAGGCAGGACAGGATCTCACGGGCCCTTTGGTCCCGTGTCAGCAGCTGCACAGCGAGGCCAGAAGCCAGGTGTGGCCATGGACAGAGCAAAGAAGGTCCCCACACCCCCACCTTTCGGGAGAATCCTGGCAAAGTCTGCAGGGGTCCTTGCTAGGGATCAAGCACGTGGACTTTGGAGTCAGCTGGACTTGGGTTAGAATCCCAATCCTGCCACTTCCAGGCTGTGTGAATCCCTATAACAAAAACAATAATTCCTACTTCAATTGGAAGAGTTAACACACAACCAAGGCTGGCAGCTATTGTTTGGAACTGCGTTTTATTATTGTATGTTCTAGGGCAGCATATTGATGCGAATGTTCGGTTAACATTGTATCGTTGTTAACAGGCGCAGATACACATCTCTCTGCACAATTCATCTGCACAGAGAGACCTAGATATCCATCATCTCCTCACCACACAGCCAAACTCGTGCCAACGACACGGACTCCACAGAGCACCACGGCAGTCACCACGTACCTGGCACTGCCCGTCCTTAGTTCTCACTATGGCCTGGGACGCGAACACGCTCTACTCCCTCCTTCCAGGCAAGACACACAGTCCACGCAGCAGGGCCCACTGCCTCCTGGCACGCTGACACTTCTGAGACTCCAAGAACCTGAACTCCCTCCCTGTCCCCGCCAGGCGAGGCCAAGCCAATCTGCACTGTCACCTCCAAGGCAGCCCCCACTGGGCCCCAAGCACCGACTGCCCTCCATCCCTAGGACAAAGGCCCAACCTGGCCTCCATGCCAGCTGCACTGGGGAAACCCCTGCTGCCACAGAAACCAGCTGACTTTGAAAAGGAAGAGACAGAAGCTGGGGGTGGCTGGGCCACTCCCTCCCTGTGGGGGCAGGTGCTAAGTAACTCTATAAACTCTGGCTAATAATACAATTAAGGCCATAAAGGGAGCCCCAGGAGAGATCAGGGCCAGGAGTGAGACCCTCAGAGGGAGGCCAGGCCAGGCCAGGCCAGGCCAGGCGGGAGGCTTCCTGGAAACAGGCTGACCAGGCTCCTGCCTGCCTCGGCCCCTGTGACTGTGCATCCCCAGGCTGCCCGCCTTCCAAAGCCTGACTGACTCTCCTAGGATTCGGTGCCCATCTGAGCTGTCCCCGGCTCTGTTCCTCGGACCCCTTCCACGGGTCCTGGAACCAAAACTTGGGTCTGATTTGGCTACAACTCACAGGTCTGGTTAGGGACAAAACAGCCTGCAGCTGCCAACAGGCCGTACACTAGGCAAGGCTGGCTCCCTAGGGGACCAGCGCACACTCACCCCAAACAGCCGGCCCAGCCCAACTCTCTCGGAGCCCCAGCCCTCCTGCCCCAGCAGACAGGAGGAGGCAGAAAGAAGGTGTCCAGTAAGTCGTTAGCGTCCCCCAGGGCTGGGGAGACTGAGGCATGGGAAAAGCGCCCCCTCAGACAACCAGGCAGGGCCACCAAGGCAGCCCAACCTCCCCTTTCACGCCTTTCTGAGCCAGTAAGCAAGGCTGGCTGTCACTCCGCCGCCGACGGGAGCGCCCCGAGGCCAGGCCCAGGGGTGCGTCCCGCCCTGACCCTGAGCCTGTCTGGAGGGACTGGGCCAAGGAGCTGGGCCTAGGCGACTGCGCCCCGCTGCCCTGCAGGAAACCAGGGCCTGCCCCTCCTCGCCCCAGCGACCCAAGAGTGTGGGGCCTGGGTCGGTGGAATCTGGCCGGGCGGGTGCTGGAGCCCGAGGCCACGACCCAGAGGCCTTGTCCCCAGCTGGATCGAGCTCCCCCTCTGGAGAGGGAGCCGGCGGTCATGCGCCAACACTTCCCGGGGAGCGAGCACCACGCCAGAGCGCAGCGCTCAAGTTTAGTCCAGAAGCTGTCGGCGCGGAACCAAGCCCGGCACAGAGCGGCGCGAGGACGGCGGGGCCCGGGCAGGGCAGGGCGGGCGCAGACGGCCGCTCCCGGGCCCCCCTTCCTCCGGGGCGCGCAGGGTGGCTGCGGCGCGAACCTGCTCGCGCAGCCCAGAGCGGCTCGGGGCAGCCGTGCGTGAACCCGATCCCGGGCGGGGTGGGGGAGGCGGGGACCCAGGCGGCCTCGGCCGGATCCCGGGGAGGAACCGCGGCGGTGGCGAGGGCTGCGGGGTCGGGGCGGGGGGCGCGGCGCGGCTGGGGCCGTGGAGGGGGCGCGCTTTCTGGGACGCGGGGCCCAGATTGGGGTGGGGTTGGGGGCCCCGACGGAAGCCAGAAGAGGGGTGAGCGGAGAGTGCGCTCCGGGCAGGGATTCCCGAGGTCGCGGGATCCCGGAAGGGGAGAAAAGTGCGCGGGGACCCGGGGGACAGGTCGGGGCGCCTCTCGGAGTCGGACGGGGAGGGGGGTCCCCAGCCCGCCCCGGGGCGTGGCCGCCCGATCCGAGCCCCGCGGCCCGCGCGCACCCTGTCCCCTCCCACGCGCCGCCCTCGCGGGTTACATAAGGGCGCGCGGCCGCCCCCGGCCCGCCCGCAGGGGAAGGACGAGGAGCAGGAGGGAGGAGGGGAGGGAGGAGGGCAGGGAGGAGGGGCGCGGGCCGGGCGGATGCGGGGCGGCGGCGCGCGCTCCGCGCCCCTCTCCACCCGCACCCCCCCACCTGTCTCCGGGGCCCAGTGCGGTGGCTGGGACCGGCGTGGGGGTCCCGGGCCCCGCGCGCGCCCTGGCCCGGCCCGCTCACCTCTCTCTGAAGGTCAATCCGTCCGCCGCCTGCGCCCCGCGGTTCCGGCAACTTGTCCCAAGTTCGGTTGCCCGGCCCGCAAACTGCGCGCGCCGCCCGCTCCCGCGCTCCTGGGGCTCCGCGCTACCGGAGAGGCCCAGTCCCACCCGCGCGCCCTTCCCGCTGCCTTCGGCGCCGCCGATCCCTGCGTCCCGCCCGCGGCCGCCACCTCCGCTGTCACCGAGCCCCGCGCCGGGCGCCCGGCCTCCGGCTGTCACTCCGCGCCCACTTCCCGCCGCGCCCGGCAGAGGGCAGCACCCGCCCAGCGGCCCGGTCCGCCCACTGCCGCGGGGCACGCCGGGAAGCGTAGTCCTCACCGCCCCACGCTGGGCACGCCGGGATTTGCAGTCCGGCCTTCTGGGCCATGGTCGACAGAGACTGTGTTTGACGAAGAACTTTGCTGTTCCACTTCTGCCCTTTATAAGTTTTCTCTACTCTCATTTAGTGATGTCGTGAACCAGGACTTTATGTTACCTCCTGTGGTGTCTGATCCCCAAGGAGGGACTTGCATGCCTCAAGCTGTTTTTACAGCAATCTAGGATGAGGAAGGGTTGCAGATGATGCGTTGCAGCCATAGAAAGCGCTCCTCCTTAAACCCCAGTTTCTCCCTGTTTTGAAGTGAGATGCAGGACCCGGATCTTAGCCTTTATCCCTGCCCCTGCGTATAAGAGGTCATCCTGTGTGCGGATGGAGCTAGCCCACACCGCTGCAGCCCCTGCGGTGGGACCCCTCCCATCAGGCAGGGCTTCCTGGTGCCCCTCCACCACGTTGCTGATGGTAGTTTCTCTGACCTCCTTTCATGTCAGCTTCCCCTGTTGGAAGTTAAGGGCGCTAAGCCATCATCTTTGCTTTCTGTCCCTCCCTTTAGTTTTCCCTCTCCCGCTCCTTCTCATCCTCCTCCTCCTCCCCACACCTTGGGGACAGGATGGAAGCAGGAGTCTTGCTGAGTTGGTGAGAGCAAGAGATTCCCACACAGATGCAATAGCTCTCTCTCTTGTCCGTAGCTGAGGGCCAGGCCTCCTTCAAACACAAGCCCCGGGACCCAGGTGCAGTCAGCCTACCTCCGCCCCGGCCTTCTGACCCGCCTGGAAATCGTCTGGCAACATCTTTCCTCCTCGAGGACCCCGTGACTGTTCCAAGCACACACAGGCACACAGCATTCTTCAGGAAATCCTAGCCCAAACTGACGAATACTGAGGAAGCGGACTCCTAGATCTGGGGTGCGTCCGCCCCCCTGTCACGCTGCTAGTGGACACGCACGTGGTCCTGACACAGTGGGGTAGTTCTGGGTGAGTCTGGTAGACTGGGTGGGCGAGCAATTCAGTCAGATAGGGCCCCTTTCCCACCACAAGGCCCCCCACCCATGCCATTACCCCGTCTTCCCTTTCCACAGGGAAACTGGGAGCGCGCTCCAAGCTCTGAGGGGAACAGGGCCTACCCCCAAGCTGTGGCCATTTCTCCTAGAATCCGTGATGCACCAGGGAACCTCCCGGCCACTCTTGTGGGTCACAGTGAGACTTGCCCTGACTCTCACTGTCCCTGTCTCCAAGACCACGACACCTTGCACCCCCAGCTCCCCTCCAAAAACAACACGCTGGCCAACGTGGAGAACTGTTTATTATTAGAGAAAGAACAGGGTCCAGAAAAGAGGGGGCTGAACCCAGGAAGGGAAGCAGAGAGGGAACCCCGTGCAAGGTGGGGGCCCCAGGAGGAAGGAGCCAGGGTCTAGGAGGCTCTTCTAGGCGGCAGGGGCAAAGCCCACCCTGTTGTTGGCTATATCAAATACAGAGTAGTAGGACCTCAGGAAGACATCCCCAAGGATAAAGCTGGGCTCGCCGTTGTCAGAGGTCACATAGGTGGGCTCGAGCCCCACCGTGCAGAGCCCGTCCTCCTGTTCAACGGAAAGGTCACTCTTAGTCGCTGGCTGTCAGACACGCTGGGCAGTGCTCAGCATTGAGCCCAGGGTCAGGGGACAGGGGACAAGTTATGGGATGGGTGAGGCCCACAGGCAAGCTGACAGCCACCGCCCAGGCCGGGAGCAATTCAGGCTGCAGTGGTTCGGCCACTCTCCACATAGGAACCCTCTCTTCCCACCAGTCCCCTCCTGCTCCTGATTTGCAGCAGCTCAGTCTGATGGTTAAGCTGGGAACCAGACCAATCTGGATCCAAACCTTACCTTTGCCCTGATGAGCTGTGTTGGCTGGGCTCAGTTTCTTACCCTCTCTGAACCCCTGGATTTTCATCTGCACCCTCCTCCCATGCCAGGCTAACGCCTGGGGGGACTTACGCTGGACTAAGGCTGGGGATATAGGGCCCAGGACTTACCTTGAGGATGTAGGCTGAGGGCTCCAAGGGGAACTGCACGCCACCGATGACGAAGGTCAGGGTGGGGAGGCTCTGGACACTGTCGCAGCTCACGATGTACTGCGGGGAGGAAAGGACCCAGGTCACTTCGTACCCCCTTGGAGAGTACCACCAAGTCCACCTCAGCACCCCAGCCCTGCCCGAGCCCCAAGCCTGTGTGGACAGTCCTGCACAGATCCCCCCAGGACTAGTCGCCCCCAAGACGCACCTCTCCATTATCAGTATCCTCGGCCCCGATTTCCTTTATGAGGATATCCAAATACATCTGGGGCAGAGTGAGCAGAGAGGTGCCTGTGTCCACAGTGCCCTGGCAGCCTTCTGAGCACCAGCCGGTGTTCTTGCCATTAAGGAGGAAGCTAGACAGAGAGAAGATGGCAGCCTCAGGCCCTGCCCGTCAGGGCAGCGGGCTGGGCGTCCCACCACCCAGGAGCGACAGCCGCAGCCACGGAGCCAGGCCCAGCTGGGTTAGGTGAGGACCCTGCACAGTACATACAGCCTGCCCTGCCTCATGCTCTCCTGGAGGCTACCAAAGCCACCTAAATGGCCCCAAGATCTAGTTTTCAAAAGTTTCATGAGCCGGGCATGGTGGCACACACTGTCATCGCAGCACTCAGGAGGCTAAGGCCAACCTGGACTACATAGTGATTTCAAGGCCAGCCTGGACTGCATAGCGAGACCCTCTCTCTAAAGACAAAAACAAAACAAATAAACAAAAATGTTTCAAGGAAGGGCTGTAGCAACTCTGAAAGCCAGGACCACTGATTTATCATAAGAAGTTTGCAAAAATGAATCCCCAACTTGAAGCCTCTCACCTGCCCTCCCCACATCGTCCCCACCCAGCCCTGTCCTCCAGGCCCAGCTGGGCTCTGAGGCTCCCTGAAGGGCTGGCTGGGGCCCTGGGTGTCCAGGCCCGTGTCCTTTGTGCCCTCCACGGCCAGCAGTGCCCGATGCGCACTCCAAAGCCCACCACGTCCTGGGCTACCGCAGACTCACCCCTCAATGCCGATCTGCCAGTAGAGCTCCTGGGTGACTGGCGTCCAGGAGATCTGCCCCTTGTATAGGCTTTCATCCACGCCGCCCAGGATGAGCACGCCCCCAGAAGAGCCCTCGTGGCTGTGGGGACAGGGAGGTTGGTCAGGGGGAGGCAGAAATGGTCACCGAGCAGGGAGTCGGGGCTCCTTCTGGGCTTCAGACAGGGCTCCCCAAGGATGGGCCCTGTCCCCCCGGGGCTCCCTCTGGGGCCCTCAGAATTCTAGTGCCTCAGGCTCCTGAATGTCGCCACCTCTGGGCGACACCCCACATCCTCTGCCTGTCATTTCATGCTGCTGGTGAACCTGTCACCAGGACCCGCAGCCCAGTTTGTCTCTTCTCTGCCAGAACCGGAGAGGGCAGAGCTTTGGCAGAGGGGAAAGCATCGCGTCTCTGTCTCTGGAGCAGTGCTCCCACAGGTTAGGGGCAGGTGATTGTAAACAGAGGCAGAAAGCGAGGCTGCAGCGTTCTCTGCAGATGACAGTGTTGAGGGTCCCTCCAGGAGAGGAGGCTGTAGAGCAGGGCGCCAGATGGCTGTAGCAGGGGCTACTTCTGATGAGGAAGAAAGAGAATGAGCCTCTTGGCACTGAGCGGCTGGGCCTGCCTGTGTTCCCTCTTGTGGTTGACAGCTGGCGAGGGGTCAGTCCCAGCCGGGACCTGGAGACTCCAGGACGGCTGGGACTCCAGATCAAAGGAGATGAAGCCGCAGATTACCACACAGAGCGGCAGCGCAGAAGCCGCCGAGGAGCGCTGGGAGCCAGGGCAGCACAGCTCAAGTTCAGAGGAAGTGGGGGGTTCTGTCCCATCCCTGAGTGGCCGGGACAGCGCAGGGATGGGGTGGGGCAGGTTCAAAAGCCCAGGCTGAACCCGTGTGCCGCCTGCGGGGAGGCCCAGGTCCTCCAAGCCTTGAGCCTCAGTTGCCCAGGATGGCCAGGGGTATGGGCGGGAGCCGGGGACATAGGGCGACCACTCACCTGCCCAGGTAGACGCTGAAGAGGTTTTGGGAAAGGGCGCCCTCCTTCATCAGGCCCTGCAGAGCGGTGGTGGCGCCCCCCGCAGACAGAGCAGGGTAGGCCAGGCCCATGATGCCATCGAACTCGGCATAGAGAAAGCTATCGCCTGGCTCTGTCTCACTGAGGCCAAACTCCTGCTTGGTGACTTTGGTTTCTTGGATCTAGGGGTGGAAGCACACGACGGAGGAAGTGACAAGTCTGACAGCACCCAACTTCCCCAGCCCCTCTGCCAGAGCCCTGCCAGGGCTGCTCTTCATCCTCCTCATCACGCCCCCTCTTATTTGTTTGTTTTTTGAGACAGGTTCCACTATATAGCCCATACTCAAGTTCTCCATCCTCCTGCCTCAGCCTCCTGAGTGCTGGCACTGTAGGTGTGCACCACCACACCTGGCAGCTCCGCCCTTTTGTGGCAGATCCTACAGGAGCCCCTCCTCCGAGTGGCCTTCCCGGCCCTAGCACCCGCTCCGTCTCCTTCCCTCTCCACTCCCTGGACTCAAGCTCCTGAAAGAAAAGGCCCACATCCTCTGGTTCCTCACAGTGTCTCCCGTGCCGGCACAGGGTGGCCTCAGAATGAGGCGGCGGTGACCGGACGTGGCCTTGTCGTGCTGGCTTCCCGTCCACAGCATTCCAGGGCTCCCTGAGGCCCCATCCCATGTACACCCCTCGTCGTACTCACCGTCATCGTGTCATAGCCGAAGAAGCCAGTGAGGCTGCCGGAGCCGTACTCCAGGGAGAAGGTCTGCCCGTAAGTGGTGTAGGTAGAGGACTTGTCGGGGTTGAAGCGGGGGTGAGCGACTGCGGGCGGCAGGGCACGGGACTCAGGGTGTGGTGCTCAGCCCCACGCGTCCTCTCCCTCTCCCCAGCACCCTTCCCAGCCCACCAAGTCAGGGGGCAGCTGGGGCTCCCACATAGCTTGGGCCGTGCCTGAGGAGGGACCCCTTGCCCCAGAGACATCAGGACCCAGATCCCAAGTCTCCAGCAGGGGCCAGCACGGAAAGCACCCAGCATCTGTCTCCCAGACCACGACAGGGTGGGACCAGTACTGGCCTGTCCTTTGGTGACACTTAGGGAAGTAAGTAGAGTGGCAAGGAAAATAGGAGGCTGCAGAAGGAGCACAGCGGAGTGGAGTGGAAATCGTTGGCGAGGAACGAAATGGCCTCGTGTCAACTCAGGGCCCGTATTGGTCAGCAGGGAGGGCCGGGGCAGCCGGTGACCCTGCGCAAGTCCCCACCCTCCCAGGAGTGAGTCCTCCAGAGCCCCCACTGGGCACTCACGGCAGGCTGGGCTGTAGCAGTAGATGGATGGCACCCACAGGTTGGAGGACCCGGTGTCAAACAAGACCTGGAAGTTCTGGGGCGGCGTGCCGAGGCTGATCTCGCCAAAGTAGGCAGCCTGGGGGCCGTGGGGCAGCTGTCAGCTCCCGAGGGACCCGGAGCCGGGAGACCCCACAGGCAGGGCAGCGGAGGGACCAGGGTCACCCCGTGGCCGCACAGAACGCGGGTCCCGCCCCAGTCTCCCGCCACACCATCCCAGGGCGGCCACTGGAGTCTGCATGGGCTCCGCCGCTGGGGCAGCCGGGCCGCCTCCCCACACTGGCCCCTCGGCCCGCAGGCAGGGAGAGCAGCGGCCACCAGCCTCAGGGTAGGAAGGCAGGGACGGGGACACCTGGGAGGGTGAGGACTCACATCCATGTAGGTCATGGGCTCTGAGATCACGCTGTAGTCACCAAGCTTGCCGACGTTGCTGAAAAACTTCTGGCCACGGTCCCGCTTGTGGTTCTTCAGGAAGTCCCCCAGCAAGCCCTTTTCCCTCAAGGTCTCTCGGATGGACTTGAACTTCTTCAGGGGGATCCTGCGGCAGCGGCCATGCATCAGGGCAGCACTCCCCTGCCTGTTCTGCTTTCCTTCCTTCTCTCTCTGTCCATCTGCGGGCTGCCACCTCCCTACCACTCTGTCCCCGCTGTGGTGCCTGTTGTTGGTGTCTCTGTCCTCTCCGCCTCTCTATTTCTTCCCTTGTCCTCTTGCTTGCTCAACTCTTCTCAGATTTAGAAACTTAGAGGCAAGGCATAGGAGATTTAGATTCTCCTGTGCTTTGGGCTGGGGATTAGCTCAGTGGTTAGAGCGCTTGCCTCGCAAGCACAAGGTCCTGAGTTCGATTCCCAGCACCAAAAATAAATACATGAACAAATAGATTCTCCTGTGCCTGCTTCGCCCCATTTCAAGTGGCCTCCTACTCTCAAATATCCCATAAATACCTTCCCAAAGGGGAGAGGGATTTTGGATATACCACTTTTTAAGATACTACTTTTTTTGGAGACAGGGTCTCCTTATGTAGCCCAGGCTGACCTCAAACTTGTGGCGATTCTCCTGCCTCAGTCTCCTGAGGGCTGGGATTACAGGTGTGTGCCACCATACCCAGCTCAGGATAAGTACATTAAAGAAAAGAAAAGTTCTCAAAGATGGCTAAGTTCACCCCGAAGGCTCTCCCCTGCTCTAGCGGCGCTCTGGCACTGGCGTTGGCTAACATGACACGGGCCTGGAGTGTGGGGGATGGCGCTGTGACTCTCGGGTGGCCTGGGAGCTCGGGAGCTGGAACCTCCGAGTCATGGTTGCTGCCGTGTCCGTGTGGACTCAGTCACCTCCCAGCCCTGTGACGGCCATCACCCAGGGTCTCTGCACTTCCTCGCGGCTCTGCTCCAGGATCCACAGTTCCTGCTGCTTTCTCTTCTTTCCCCACCCTGGTCCCCATCCTCCCAGAGTTTCCAGAAGTTCTCTGCTACCCTCCACGAGCTGTGAAGACTGTGAGCTGCTGGGTGCCGACCACTTCTACCGAATTTGCCTCTGAATTTGCCTCTCAAGCAGCGTTTCTGCCAAGACCCAGTTGTTCAGCTAAGGGCTCACCACCTTCCCTGGGTGCCCGTGGGTCCTGGGAACCCCACAGCTACCAAAACCTGGATGCTCGAAGTAGCAGATGTGCCCAGGTGTGTCCTGCACCCTCCCACACCCCCACATACTGTGAGTCAAGTCTAGATTAAACACCTGCTACCATCTCAGCCCACATACATACTTGTGACACTGTATTGTTTAAGGAATAATGACCCAAAAAGTGTGTATGTGTTCGACTACAGGTGCAAGTCTTTTTTAGAAGAGTCTAGCCAGGCATGGTGGCTCACACCTGCAATCCCAGCTCTTGGGAGGTTGAGTCAGGAGAATCTCTGAGAATTTGAAGCCAGCTTGGGGCACATAGTATGCTCAAGACCAGCCTGAATTACAGAGCTAGCCCCTCCTGATGTCCCCAGCCATGCCCCCTGTCCCTCTCAAGGATCCTCCTGACACCTCCGAGTATGCTTGTGTTTCTGCTTACATAATTTGGGCATCTGTCAGTCAATTTGGGGCCTCTAGAAAATTTTTGGCCCTCTGTGGTGGCACACACCTGTTTCTGAGAGCCTGAGGCAAGAGGATCACAATTTTTGAACCCAGCCTTGGCAACCTAGAGACTTAGGGGAACCCTGTCTTGAAATAAAAAATTTTAAAATTTTTTGGGAATGTAGTTCAGTGAAAAGGCCTTGGGTTCCATCTCCAGGACCAACACAAAGGGGAAAAAGAGGAACTTTTTAGAAAGGATTATTTTGCTCCTCATCCGAAAAGGGATAAGAAGAAACCACAGCCACCATCCAGGGCCAGCTCAGGCGGCCCTCACCTCCCCTCTCTCTGCTTCAAGTCCCTCTTTTCCTCAGCTGGGAGCAGCACTGTGCTGCCCCTTGGCTAGCAGTTTCCTGATGGCAGAGAGGGCTGCGTCGTCCCACCACTGGGTCCTGCACAAGCCCAGCCAAGGGAGTCTTCCCTCCCCAGAGAGAAACTCCAGCGCAGAGACGGGGGACATCCCCTGGCCTCGCTGCCCACTGAGGGCTAGGGCTGTCACCCCAGCTCCTGCACCAGCCCAGGCCCCAGACTTACCTGATCTCTGTCGCCTCCAAGAGCGGCAGGCAGAGCAAGGCCACTACCATCCACTTCATGGTGCCGGTTCCCAGCTGCTTGCAGAGGAGAAGCTACTGGAGTTCCACAGCGACTGTGGAGTGCAGACCTGGGTGCTCCTGAGCCCTTTATACTCCAGGCTCCAGCCCATACCCCGCCTTCCTGCCCTGGGCAAGCATGACCCCGCACCTGGGGGTCCTCGGGGCACCAGTATCAGCGGTTTCTGTGTGTCTTTCCCTCTGGAGTGTGGCCACAATAGACTTTTCGTCTTATTGACTTTCCAATTCAAGCAACGGAGGGCAGGAGGTATAGCGATAAGAGGGAACAAAGCGGCCATGGGGTGGAGAAGCAAAGATTGCTTCTTGTCCAGGAACTTCTTGTCCATCATACAGAGCCATGATGTGGGCATTTTGGGGAGAGGGCCAGACAAAGATAGACAGAGCCAAAGAGAGGGGTGTCAGATCATCTAACATCTGGGAAGAGATGATGCTTTGTCCTGGCCACTGTCCTGTGTGCTGTGGGACGTTGGGAAGCATCCACGGTCCTGGCCCACCGGATCCCAGGAGCAGCCCCCGAGCTGTAACAACCAAAAACGTCTCCAGGCATTGCCTGTTGTCCCCTGGGAGGGACATAATCATTGAGAATCACAGATCTATAGGTGACACCCTTACGGGTCTGACTCAAGTCCTGGTCGCCAGCACTCCGAGCCCTCGGCAGCTGGAGCTTGGGGTGCCTGGGGATGGGAGCTCCAGTAATGGTGGTGGTGAGGGTGGTGTTGTTGATGACAGCGATGGCAATGTGGGGACAGCTGGTGTGGGGATGGGGGAGGGCTGTGGCTGAAGTCAGAGTTATTTGGGGCAGCTTCAGAGACTTCCAAGGTCAAACAGGACATAGGAGAGATCCTTTTCCCAACCAGCCTGGGCACAAGGCACACGCACAGTCAGCCATGCTGGCTTCTGGTTAAGCCTGGAGTGGAGGCCTGGAGAGGTGCTGTTACCTGCTGTCACTTCCCCTCCATCTCCCCCATCTCTCCCACCCCGATTCCCAGCCACAAGCTTCTCAGGCCTGGGTGACCTGGAGCTGGGCCACCGACCTGGCCCAGCAGTGTTCTCTGTTTTGGGGTAGTGGAAAAAGTGCCCCCGCCAGCACCCTCTGTGCCATCTCGTGCCCGCATCCAGGACTCCAAACAGATTTATCATTCCCTCGGGCCCCGGGCAGAGAGCCAGGACCAGACTTGCCAGCCACCACCGTCCTCCAGCCAGTGGGGGATTTTCCACTCTGGCCACTGCTGCCCCTGCCCAGCCAGAGCACTGGAGCCTCCTGGGCCCTGGGACAGGCAGGAAGGGAGGACCCGAAGTTGTCCAGGCCTGGAACGGCGAAAGAGGTCCCTGCCTGTCAGGTCTCTGCCTTCCCAGAAACACACTGAACTCTGGAGGGTGGAAGGTGAGGTAGAAGGGGGTGTCTTCCCTGGAGTGGGAGATTCCCTGATTTGGAAGAGCAGGAAAAAGAAAGTTATAGGATCTTTGGAATCTTCCACAGAGCCCCCTAAGTCATAGGACTTCTAGGGACCTTTCCTATCTGATGGCGGCCAGGCCCAGTCACACCACATCCTGCCTGGCCCTAGGGGTCTGCAGCCCATGCTCACCCAACCTGACCTTCTGACAGCTTGGGCAGTCTCCTCAGGGACCTCAGACATCCCGAGTCCTCTTCCACTGTCCCTACCACCTCTATTCCTCATATTTTAGAAGGCCCACTTTTCTTTCTGCCAGGGATCTGAAGAGCCTGGGCCACCTGCTACTTGATACAGGAGCCCCCAGAAGCCCGACACTCTGGGTCCCCTCTATGTTCATCTTCTACCCTGACATAGGACACCCTGCTGTCCTGCACATGGCACCGGCCTCACAATGTCCAGTTGTTTGCAGAAACCTCCAGAGGACAGACTAAGGTTCTGCACCCCTGTGCCTGGTTCAGGGCTCCAGACATTGTGAGTAGTCGATGGAGCCCATGGGATGGTTCTCAAAGGGGGCTTGTCTGTACCTCCTCAGCCTCTGGTCTCATCTTCTCTGAGCTTGACCTGCCCAGAAACTCAAAGGCCCCTGTGGCTAACTGGAAAAGTCCAAGCTTGTCACGCAGCATCTTGTACACACTAAGTCAGGTCCCTTCAACATTTCTGAGCTCACCTTCTACCACTAACCTATGCGGGTGCCTTGCTTTGTCCCAAGGAGGGACACGGTCCTCCAGCCTCCATGCCTTTATCTGTGCCATATGCACCATTTGAAGGACCTGCCCAGGCACACACACCTAAACCACTTCATTGCCCACCCATTGACACCACCCATAGCTCGGAGAACTCTGACTTTCCTTCCTGAATGGCATCGCGTATACCAGTGATTTGTCCCAAATCCTACAACTTATAACTCAAAGAAGAGAGCTCTTCCTGCTCTTTAAACAGCACAAAGACTTCTTCCAGAGGGTCCACAAAGTGACACTGGGAACTGGGAGTATCTCGAGAGGAGTGACAACAGCATGGCACAGATGTGGTCACTGCCCACCCTCCACCCGTAGCAGACATCACTAATCTATCCTGTCACTCTTTCCTACCCTCCACCCATGGCAGACCTCACTAATCTATCCTGTTGTTCTTTCCTACCCTCTACCAGTGGCAGGCATCACTAGTCTATCACATCATTTTTTCCCACCTTTCATCCATGACAGACATCACTAGTCTATCTTTCCCATCATAGTCAATCTTTCCCATCATACTCTGACAGGGCTCTGGAATCTGTCCCACCCTAGTGTCCTTTGCAGCCCTCCTCAGTCCTTCAGGAAATGGTCATCCCTCAGTGCTCCAGTGTAGGACTTCTTAAAAAAATTCTGGATGCTAAATTTTATTTCAAATTCTAAAGACAGGCATGGTGGTACACGTCTGTAATCCCAGCACTCAGGAGGTTGAGGCAGGAGGATCACCTTGAGTTCAAGGCCAGCCTGGGCTACAGAGTGAGACCCTGTCTCTAAAAACAACGACACATAAGGTCCTGAGTTTGATCCCCAGCACAAAAAAAAAAAAAAAAAAAAAAAGACAAAAAATTCTATACAGCTATCACTTAAAAAAATCAAGGTGGGGCTGGGAATGTAGCTCAGTGGTCAAGCATTTGCTTAGCATGTGTGAGGTCCTGGGTTTGATATCCAGCCCTGGAAAAAAAAAGATTAAAAAAATCAAAGCAATTTGAAAGTACAGCTGTTCGTACCTTTCTAAATTATCTTCCAGCCCATATCGTATACACCTCGATTTTAAGGTAACTGTGATGTGTGTGTAAATGCAACTTCTGTTATACTCTTATCACGTGGACTACAGCATACAAACTTTTCCGTGCATTAAGATAGGCTCCTTCTTATCGCCTTCGTGGTTATGTGGGTGCTATCATCGTGGTATCTCGGCTTACTTGGCCCTATCCATTTGGGTTATTTCCAGTTTCTCACTGCTATTGATAGCACCAGGGCTTCAAAACGAAAACTCATCCGAAGGAGTAGAATAGTGCGTGACCTCCCCTGACCGGGGGCAGTGGGCCAGGGTCTAAAGCAGTGCTTTCCAAGGAATCCTGGGAGAGGGGTCTCTTGCAGGGATGTGAGATGGGGCCAGGAAGCTGAGTTTCCCCTGTGTACGCTCATCCCTCGGCTTGCCACTTCTGCTCTGGGGACAAGTACACTATAAACCTGAAGTCCTTGACAGATGTCTTCGTGGATCTTCGGTTATGGTTTCAGCTTTCTTTCTTTCATTCTTCTTTCTTTTTGAGATGAGGTCTCACTATGTAGTAACCCAGGCCGGCCTCAGACTCGCTGCAATCCTCCTGCCTCGGCCTCCTGAGTGCTGGGGTTGCAGGCATGGGCCACCATGCCTAGCTCTTCAGCTGTTTTCTTGAATTTTTAGGGTTTTTTTTCCTAAAAAGTCATATGTGCATTTTATAATTACACTTTTAATTCAAACAGACTGACTGAGGGTAGATTGGGCATGAGATTTGTTTTTTTTTTTTTTTCTTTCTTTCTTAGACAGGGTCTCGCTATGTAGCTGAGGCTGGCCTTGAACTCACTATGTAGCCCAACCTGGCCTTGAACTCATGGTGATCCTCCTGCCTCGGCCTCCTGAGTGCTGGAATTACAGGTATACACTACCACACCCAGCTAAGATTTGTTTTTTGCAAATTCGGGGGGTTATGCTTTTTTTTAAATTTTGACGTAACTTTCCACTTACAGAGAAGTCTCATAGTACAAAGTTCCCACATACATTTCGATCTGCTTCCTCTAATGTAAACATCGTAAATAATGATAAGAAAGTGGCCAAACCCAGGGAATTAACCCTGACAGTATTAAGTAATCCATAGACTTTATTTAAATTTCACCAGCTGCCACACTAGTGTCCTTTTCTCTGGTCCAGGGTCCAAGCTAGGTTCCCACGTTACATTTAGTTTTCATTTCGGTCTCCTCCAATCTGAGACAGCTGCTGTTTTTCTTTGTTTTTATGGCCTTGCTACTTTTTCTTTTTTTTTTTCTTTTTTTTTTTTTGTACTGGGGATTGGACCCAGGGCCTTTGCGCTGAACTACATCCCCAGCCCTTTTTTATTTTCAGACAGAGTCTCCCTAAACTGTTACATTTCCCAGGCATACCTGGAACTTGCAACCCTCCTGCCTCAGCCTCCCGGAGTGCTGGGATTATAGATGGGCACCACCATGCCCAGTGATATTTCCATTTGTAAACTGCTTAAGTCAGTTACTTTGTAGACTGCAGCTGAC
>PVJO010017827.1:0-38130 GCA_004026905.1 Hystrix cristata | reverse complement strand
GGGCCCAGCGCGGTTCCGTCCACGCCAAGACTGAAAGAGAGGCGGTAACAAATATTTACTGAAAAATCTTGCGCCGGGAGACACCTGCCGAGGGGCATCTCCCACCACTGCAAATTTCATTTTGCAAACGCTCAGGTCAGAAGTCGTGGGCGGAATGGGGGATGCGCTGGTGGGAAAGATGCGCGCGGGGCTTTGTGCGGCTGCAGAGGTCCCGGGAATTTACATACTTGTCCGGGAAGAAAGGAGCCGGCCTTGGACCCAGAGGCCCGGCCCCTTCTTATCAGGTTGCTGAAACTGAGCGAGTCCGGGTTTCCCACAGGGTGGGGAAAGGGCAGCGGGTCTCAGTTTATTGTTCCAAGAAATCGAAAGTCTTGACTGAGGAGATGCCCGCCTGCTTTCCGCGCCCCGTGGGTTCCGCACTTGGCCTGGGCGGCTGTGAATGGTGTTTGGAGAAATTGAGGCCGCACGGGGCTTCCTGCCTTGAAAAGCTTCGGAAGCCAGCAGGGCAGGGGCCTTCCAGGCTTTCTGAGTCCGCACCCCACCTTCCCCACCCCGCCTTCTGAGCGTCCTTGGGGAGTTTTGAGTTTTTAGGAAAAGGGTTTTTGGCCCCTGTGCGTAACACGAAATGATTAACGAAGTGGTGTGATTTGGACATAATAAAATAATCCCAATCCACAACATTTGCTGAGGTAGGCTGTCTGGTAGAGACCGATGCAGACCACAGACCGAGTGACTGAAAACTACACATAGCCATGAATTTTCCCCAACGCCTCCCCACCCGCCCCGCACTTCAAACACACTTATTCCATCCTTCTTGCCACTTTCCGAGGCAGCTCTGGAGTCCTCTTTCCTGAGTGTCTTTACAAAATGTGGTGAAAAAATATGATGAGCGCCGCTGCTTAATTAATGGCAATGTGTTTTTTACTGTAATAAAAATTTAAATTTAAATATTTACTGTATTTCTAGATCTTACCTTCTATATGCGTGTGTGTGTGTGCGCACGCGCGTGTGATGTGTAGTACATGCATTCTAGCCATCCTGGGTCTGGCTGTTTTGCCTGGGTTGGCCCTCAAGTTCTGGCTTCAAGCCATCCTCCTGCTTCAGTCTCAAGTAGCTGGGCCGACAGTCATCCTATTGCACAAGGGTTGGCGCTTATAGTTTTGAAACCAGTCATTATCTAATAGTTTATTAGAAGTTCTCTGTCATTTCTGCAGCCTCTTGGGGTTACAGTGCAACTCACAACACAGTGTATGATCTGAGGGTTGCAATGGAACCTGTTTAGAGTGAGCTGTTCCTAAGTAATGAATAATAAGTGTTGTGTTTCTAAAAATAATGTGATAGATTCATAGCTGGCAATTACATAGAACTATAATGTCTTCACAGGCTGGTTCATTATTGGCTCTTTGTTCCAAACCATCCTTTTTTATTTTTCCAAATAAAAAATAGGCAGTTTCAAGTAGAGAAAAAAAAAACTGAGAGTATTTACTTTTTTCTTCTAAGAGACCCGGTGTTGGAATTTAGCAGGTAGGTATGTACATCATGTAGAGTATATGGATTTCTGTGGCTGTATTCTCCAGGGAAGGCTCAATGAGAAATGTTGATCGTAACGGCCGGAAGCCAGAACGCGTGTGATAAAAGCTGCCCACCTCCTCCATACCTCAGACTTTTCCCTTCCTCTTCTCCAGACGTGAAACATAAAGCGTGCATCTCTAGTTAATCTAGTGCGATCCAGAATTCAGGGGCAACCAGGACATGAAATACACACACATGCTGTTCTTCAGTGCCTTGTTCCCACTCTTAGAACTGCACAACTTTATCAAGCATCATAAAATACTTATGCGACCACTTATTTCAAAGTAGTCATCCTTGAAACACCTTCCCAATTTATAATTTATCCATAAAGCCCTATGAATATTCATTTAGCGTATTCAGTAAATTTTTATAGAGTATTAACAGAAGCTGTATCTTCAGTCTTCTGGTGTTTAATTTTCTGGCTTTTCTGGCTGTGGCTGTTGGGGCAGGTTACTGAGCCTCTCTGGGCTTCAGTTTTACCCTTTGTAAAATGGGAAGAGGAATTGTGCCTGCCTAGAAGGGATGTTAATGATTAAACGAATTAATGCAAGAAAGCATTGTAGTGCAGGGCTGGCACTGTCCACGAACATCATTCCTATTTTATACAGAACTGTGTGGGGGACCTTATCCCACCCCGTGTTCTCTGGGATGTGTGATCCTTTGGGAATTGGGAGTCTGCTTTGGAATCAATGCCCAGACCGTCACTTTGCTTAGCTGGGACGGTGGTTCCCTCTCTTACCCTCTGGGAATGTCGGTTTTCCTTCTCCTCCTCAGCTCTGCTCTGTTCTCAGTGTTGCCAGCACTGGGATTTCTCTAGAAAGGCCACCTTGATAACGAGTCCACCCTTCGCATTCTCGCTGTTTCTCACCACTTCCCATCAAACGCCTTTCCTGACTTTGCATCTCCGTGAGTAGCGCCCCTCATTGCTGGCCACCCTGTGGGTTTAGACTGTGTTCCAGATCTCTCACTTTGCAGGATGTATCCATAACCTGACAGCCTCGTGTTGCATGTCACGCAGGGGGTAAACTGAGGTACCCTGCTAGCCCTGCCCCCGAGCTGGGAGTCAGAATCTCAGGCGCACTCACCCCTGTTCCTCCTGCGTCTGCTCATCACCCGCGAATGGCTGTGTCCAGGCTCAGGGGCTGGTTCGGTGTTGGTTCAGTCCCTCTCGGGCTTAGCCTTCCCGGCCCTCCAAGGCTGAGGTCTTGGTTTGGTGCCCCTCCCCGGACTCCTGGGGCAGTGCTCTTTCCACGTACTGCCATTGTGGTGCTGATCTAGTATCAGTATTTGTCCGGGCGGAGGGACTGTTTGACTCATACTGCACGTTCATTGCTTTCAGCTCCTTCAGTATTCTTCCTTAGCCGTTTCCTCGTGGAACTTTAAAATGCAAACTCTGAAAGCAGCTTCTCCCCTAATAGGAGATTTCAGTTGTTTCCTGACAAAATACGGGACTCAGAACAGTTCTCCTGTCTTCCCGCTGTCCTGCGATGCCTTCTTCGGTGGCCCTTGTGCAGATCTGAACAGCCCTGCTTGGACGCTTTTTACCCACCAGCTGGTTCTTTTGGTCTCAGACGGAACAATGCTGGCAGAGCAGGGTTTTCTAGACCTTTCTGATTAAAAAACGGGCTCACTGATTGCTTTCATAGCATCACAGCACTTCTCAATTCACAATATTGTTCACTGTAGTAGTCACAAGCTATTTTTTAGCCCATGAAGAGTTTTTAAGAATACATTTTAATTGGGTGTAGTAATACACACCTGTATTCCTATCATTCTAGGAAGGCAAGAAGATCTCAAGTTTGAGCCCAATCCAGTAATTTGGTGACTTTGGGAGACCCTGTCTCAAAATAAATAAATACATAAATAGTCCGGGGAAGCAACTCAGTACGAAGTCCCTGGGCTTAACCATATATATAATTTATAGTAGGCGAAAAAAATCTATGAGATTTATGATACAGAGAAATCAAATTTGAGAATAATTCTATTCGAAATTAAGGGCAGCGTGTTCATAAGTTTACTAATAAATACGACTTATGAGTGGAACACTGTAGCTGACCCAGAAAACTTGATTTGTAAGGAAAAATCCTAATGCATAAAGTGGAGCCTGTGCTTTGAATACAAAAATCAATCAGAAGCAACGACGGAGAAATGTGGAACTTAAACCTTAACTCATGTTTTAGCGACATTCCTCAGAAACGTTTTGGTGCACAAGACGAACTGTAGGCTCCTAAGAGAGATGTGTGCAGCATATTTACACGATTGCAAATGATTCCTTTACTCGTTTCACTTCTAAAATGCTAATATGCGCCCATGGGCAATGGAGGAGGGGAGCGCTGGAAGCCGCGCTTGCGCAGAGGTCGTGAACTTTGGTTCTGTGGGAGCTTGCCCGACAGGGCGCCGCTTTGGGAGAAACTTCACCACGCGGAGGCTGAGTGTTCTGTACACTGAGCGTGACAGTCGCTGCCCTGGGGAACCGTGTGGTCACCAGCAGGGCAGAATCTTCCATTCGCCCCTTTGTTTTCTCCAGGCTGGGCCAGGAGCCCTTTTTCCTGGTTGCCTTGTCCCTAGTCTTGCTGGGGGAGGTGGGGCCGTGTAGGCAGAGTCAGGCTGGTCGGATGGCATTCTTGTCTAGGTGAGCATGTGTCTCCAAGCCTTAATTCGGAGGCCGTGGTGGAGAGACACCGCTGTGACATCTGGAGGTGACTGCAGTGAGTGGGCACATTTTTTAAACCAGGCATTTGAAGTCTGACTCTCTTCACGCCAGAAGTCGTCTTTGAAGTCTGATCTGTTGACCCGGCAGGCAGTGCGACTTAGATAATGGTGCGAGCCTCCTGCATCGCTGGTGGGAAGGGGCGATTTAGATCCACCCGTATTTATGGAAAGCGCCATCTTTTCTTGTTCTTGAAAGTATTTCCTGCATTTTCTTCCAATTGCTGCATACTTTCCCTCCAGAATCTCAGGAAATTCTCTACAACAATGATGTTAAAGAACATGCTTAAATTTTTCTTTTTTTGTGCTCGAGACCGAACTCAGGGCTTTGTGCTTGCAAGGGGAGCACTCTAACACTGAGCTAATCCCCAACCTGAAGATGCTTAAATTTAGCAGATCACTTTTCATTAAAAGAGAACATTTAGAAATCGCACATTGCACACCATGCTGGTTATCCCAGACCACATTTCAGTGTCTTCCAGACTTTGGGTCCTGACAGCTTCATCCATGAAGCGTGCTCATCTTGTTCTCTCAACTGGATAAAGCCTTTCTTCAGAGGATGCCCCTCCCTGGCTTCTATGTGTGACGGGGTGTTCCCTAATGGTGGCTCTAGCTTCCTTTTTTTCTTTTTTATATCTCTTATTCAACTCATCTTTCTGAATTTTTATTTTTGTCTTTAAAAGGATTCCTGATTTTTTGTTTCCATTTCTGTCACCTCTGCAAATGGTGCCAGCTGTCCTGGTCACACAGCCAGCTCCTAACGGGTTCTGATGTGAGCTAGTGTCTTTCTCTCAGGCTGGTTCCGCACTACAGTTAGCCTAATCCTGCTGAAATGCATTCTTATCAGGTGTCCTTCCGCCTCATGAGAGCCTAGCCCCTACCCACCTGCCATCCCTTCAGACTCAGACTTGCCAGGGACCCCAATTTACTGCAAAATACAGCACAGAGTCAAAATAAGAGTCGACACAAGCCATCACCAAGGTGCCAACCCTTGTCCCCCCTCCATACAAGATTCCTGTTCCCTTGCAGAGAGGCCCTCTCTGCTATGGACTCTGCTATGTGGGTTCCTTGCATGGCTCCCTCATCCCAGATATGTCCCCTTTTCCCCCTAAAATCCAGCCCAACCTCTCATGCACAGCACACAGCTTACTGCTCCAGGACCGCCTTGTCGTGGCTGTGCCCACCATCATTTCTTGTTGAATTTGCACTGTGTTTTGTGAGGAGAGGGGACCCCAGCCTGTCGGAGTTGTCCTTGGGTCTTCTTTGGGTGGCTTGTCTGGAATGCCATCAGCTAAGGTCAGAAAGAAGGGATGCTTAAGATCAAAACTTCAGCTCTCAGCACTGAGGGGCAGTACTGGGGCTGGAACCCAGCCATGTACATGCTTGGTGAGCCCTCTACTGTTGAGCTACAGCCCAGCTCCCTTAAAAAAATTATTCACTTGAGACAAGGTCTTGCTTAGTCACCCAGGCTGGCCTCAAATTTGTAGTCCTCCTGCCTCAGCCTTCCAGAAGCTGGGATTATAGGTGTGCATCCCTGAACCCAGAAACCAACGTCTCCCAGTACACAGATAACTTCAGGGCGTGAGGTCATGGCTGTAGAACTTGAGTCGCTGGCAGAGGAAGAGTGGTAATACCCACTGTCCCATGCAGTGGAGATAAGATATATGGTTTCAAAAATCGCATGGTTTATTAAATGATTCTCAGGCTGACAGTACTTAAAGAGGGAGAACAAAAACAACACCCGGTGAAATACTCCCTCAACCATCAGCACAGAGTGGGCGTGCTCCAAATCACTGGGGTCCAGCCGCTCAGTTAGGACGCAGCAGCCCTCTGGTACAGTCTGGAGGGCCTCTTGTAGGAGTGGCTCTTAGAGGTGCCGGCTTGGCCACCACAACAGATGGCGGTGAAACCGAGGGCCTTAGATGCAGGCCAGAGGGGTGACAGGGTGTCGCCCCGTCACAGCCAGAGCTCTCAAAGTGCTGGTCAAACTGTTGGGCAAACTCTTTACTTTCTATGTGTTTTGAAGTCCAGTAATTGAGGTCAGTAACTTGCCTATGAAGACCCGTAAGGTTTGGTGTCTATTCCGGGGGGAGAGGGGCTCTTACTCCACATTCTCACGTGTGGGGTCCGACAAGATATCCACACTTAAACAAAACATCAAAACGAAACAGAAACACAAGCTCCGGGGCCAAACATCTTGCAGCAAAGGGAAGCATTTGGGATCATCATAAAGTCTCTGGAGGTGGCAGGGTTGCCTGGATACATAAACCCTAGGTGGCAAGCCCAGTCCCACACCCCAGCCCCCGCGGGTGCTGTGCCCTCGGGCCTCCTCAGTCTTTCGCTGGGGAGACTGCAGCTCAGTGTGTCCGGTAGGCAGGATCCAGGTCATGTGTTTCAAAGCTTTATTCCACGTTGGGACCCAGAGGCTGCAGGCTTGGTCTTCAAGGTGACCCTTTTGGGGTTTCAGGCTTAAATATTTGTTCCAGAGCTGTCTCTGCCATTGGCTTACTTTCTGTCCCTAGTGCTGTGGCCTGGGGTGCAGCACCTCAGCTTCCCCAGTCTGTCCTGTCAGCTTTTTTATGCAAAGTCTCTTAGCTTCAGTTAGAGTTTTGTTTCTGTCTGTTTCCTTGAATCCTCACAGCTCCACCCCGGCTCCCTGCATACTTTGGTCTCTTCTGTAAGTTTGGGAGGACTGGAGATGTTCATTCAAGTGCCACATGCCTTTGGAGGTGACTGCGGCTGGCTCTTTAAGGGTGTGAACATTTTGTTTGCCGGTTTGTGTCACGGTCTCACTATGTTTCCCAGGTTGGTCTTGAACGCGTGAGCTTGTGCTCCTTCCTTTCACTTGTGTCTGCTCATTTCTTTATTCATGCAGGTGTCCACGCGCCAAGCACACATGGGGGTCAGGGCCGTGCGCGCCTGGGTCTGGGGTTGGGGGTGCACCCGGGAGACTGTCCTCAGCTGCCTCCCAGCAGAGATGGCTCCCAACATTCGGGGCGGGTCTGACACTGAGCTTGAAGGGACGGGAAAGTGCGCGCATCAGCAGGAATTTCCCCTGAGCTAAAGCTGCTCGAGACGGGGTCCCAGTGTCAGAAGTTAATGTCTGTGTTTTTGTTTACTTATGTTCACATTTAAGTTCACAGTGAAATGAGCGGGCCGTGTCACCGGGCAGAGAGAGGGGCAGAGGTGCTCAGAGAGGCGGAAGCCATGACGTTAGACCTGCAGGAGCTGCAGCATCCCCTCTTGTTCCTTGAGCTGGCCCTCATCAGGCCTGCTGTGGCCTGACGCAGAGCTTGGCACGTCCCAGTGAGGGGTCCTCGGCCCCCGGCCCCCTGTGTCATGTCTAGTCCGTGCTGTTCCCGCTGCCTGCGAGGTGGGGTAATGTCACCCCCCAGGTGTGTGTGATCCCCACGTTACGGCGAGGACAGAGAAGCCGCCCAGGGACAGTTTCTTCCTGGGTCCCCAGGTGGCGTCTGGTGTGGTGTTTTACACTTGGCCAGCACTCGGTCGGTGCCGAATTATTGTGCTTGTGTTTAAATGAGCAGTTTCAATCTTGTGTTGCCGGCTTGGCTGCTCACCGAGATCTTCCTTGCAGCCCCTCACGTTTTGGGCTAGGATCTGGGCTTTCTGGACTCGGTGCTGGATCGATTGAATTCTTCGTTCATCCAGAGTCTATTGAATGCCTCCTCTACACAGCCAGACATCACTCTGCGTGTGTCCCTCCTGTCCTGCGGCCTTCAGATGGACTACAGAGGCCACCAGAGCCTTTTTTCTGGGTCACCCGCACCGCCCGCCCCCTCTCCCGAGCCAGCCTGCCAGTTAGTGTCCCTTGCACCTGTTGAGTTGGGTGACTCCCAGGTCCAGCCATCTTATCATGGTGGCTCCTCTCCTTCTCGCCTCGTGTCCTCGGGGGAAGGTCCTTCACTGGCTTTCCTGGAGTCCCTCAGATGGTTTGGATAATGTTTGGCTAATTATCTGCTTTTCAGCACCACCCAACACGGGAACAGCCATACCACCCGACGTGTACCATGCAGCACGCCCACACACTGTGCTGAGCTTGAGCCCAGCACCCTGCCTGGCCCGCCTGGCCGAGGTGCCCGGAGAGGTGTCACGCTGACTGCCCCAGACTGAGCACAGCAGAATCTGGAGCTGGGCACATCTGCCCAGGAGCAGGGTGGGTCCCACGGGAAAGGGGGACCACCAGACAGCTTCGTGAGAGCCCAGGAGGCCGTTAGTGTCCGACGCTCCCTGTGGGTGCAGAGTGTGCCATTAATCGTGTCATCCTCACGGTCTCTGGCTTCTCATCACTCGGCGGGACTTGCAGGGTCCTCTGGGGTCTGGCCTGGCTCTGACCTTCCCCACCGTTGATGTCTCAGCCGTTTTCGAATACTGTGACCCCAGAACACACTGTCCCAACACACTGGAAGCCTTTTATTCCACCTGTCATGCTTACTGCTTCCCTAGCAGTGAGTCACTTGCCAACTCGCTAGTTTCTCCTTGAGCATGGACCGTTTGCCTCGCGTTTCCAATACCTAGCACTGTGCATTGCCGATTCTGCAGAGATCCGCCACACGGATGAGTGTCCCGGGACAGGCAGGCAGCGAGGGCCAGCGAGGAGCCAGGGGCATGATTTAGAGGTCCAGACAGACGGGCATGTGGGTTTGCCGAGGCACTGAGGAGGAAGCAGAGGGATGACCTTCTGGGAAAGTGGTGGGGCCTCGGTGGGTCACCCAGACAGGATCCGGAAACAGGGAGCAAGAAACAGTCTGTAAAAGATCGCCCCTTCCGTCTAAAGGCATGGGGATGTCAGTGCCGTTAACCTGTCTTTCACCGCCGCATTTAAGTGGCAGGGGAGCACTCCCCCCAAGGCCCTTCCGCCCCAGTGCCTGGGGTGGTGGGTGATGGGATAACTTCTGGGCTTTCCGAGCAGACTCTGTGACTGCACCGGCTCTGGTGGTTTCCTTGTCCACTGCTTTAATGACACCGTCTCGTACTGTGAATGGTGCACTGACCCAGAGAAGGACAGAGAAACTTACCGTGCAAACAGGCGTGCCAGGAACTGCACCCACAGGACAACATCTCCAGGCTTCCAGAGTTTAGGGCTGCATCCTGCTCGTCACCAGAGTGGGCATCAGGCCGACAACACAGAACCCTTCGCGGGTTTGCCTGTCCTTCTTGTGCAGGAGCACACTAATCTTCCCCTGCTGCTCCTGCAGAAAGAGGATTCTGATTGAATGCTCCATTTCCGGGGCAATGGGTCGCCCTTCAGTTTGAAGGGCGTGACTTGGGCGTACTTGTTGGGTGGGGCTTCTCGCTTGGCATTTGTGGGCCGCTGGTTGGCTTTGGCTGAGTTGTCCTGTTTTCATAGAAAGTAGCAATTTCTAAGGGAAGTCTACCTGCCTGGCTGTAAAGGACTGTGTCTAAGCCTGGGGACAGCTGCGCCGCTCCAGGCATTCTGGGCCAAGACCCACCCCCCTGCTCTGCAGCAGAACAAAAGCACACAGAATTTATGTCACAGATGGATTTGCGTTGATAAAAATCACTTTTTACTGAATGAAAGAATGGTCTATTCTCTTTAGAAATATGAGCATAATATCTCCTGTGTCTTTGGTGGTTTCTAACTTTATTGGTTTAATTATTCTCGTAAATGAACTGAATTAAAATGAGCCTCATTTCGTGTGGTTCAACTATCCCTGAAAATTTGTGCATCTCATTTTAGATTCCATATTAAAATAACATTTGAGGAAATGAGCTAGGGGCGACAATAAACAACTCTTTGGCCACTGCTGTTGGCCACCCTAAGCCTGTTTAGTTGTACTGTGTACTGTGTTTAGGGTCTTATTTTGTGATTAGTGGTACCCGCCGAAGAAGTTGGAGGTACATTAAGATTGGCTACTCGCCTGCAATCTGACCACCATTCATGAAAGCATAGTTTGTTTCAAACAGTGGACTTGCACAATGCACAATGTTAACATCCTTTTATTCACAGACAGGTCCAAGATAAGTCGCAGGCAGAGTCCTTTAAATTTGATAGCACTGTAGCTTTCTGTGTGGGGAGCATTCAGTTGGTTCTTGCAGGTCAGCAGCAGGGAGCATCTACCCTCACAGCAGGGTGCTGGGCAGTCTGGAGGGATCGAGCCTGGGGGCAGAGCCCTCCTTTGTGCTGCAGGCTTCAGGCCACGTTTTCTACCCTACTTACTGGGTGAGGAGAATCCCCATGTGTTAACAGGGTAATATATATACCACAAACTCCTACCAATTTAACTCTATAGTCCAGTAATATTTTGGTGCATTTAGAGTGGTGCATAGTCATCTCCACAATCTAGTGTGGGGCATTTCTAGGACTTCACAGCGCTCTCTTGTTCCTTTGTGCTCAGTCCCCCTTCCAGATGACCCCTGCCCCAGTGGTCTGTCCTCCCTCAAGAGGCCCTGTGCGTGTGGTCCTGAGACAGTGACGTTTCTTGAGTCCTGTGTCTTTCACTTAATGTACTTTTTTCTGGGCTCGTCTGTGTTGTACGATGCGTATGTCAGTAGTTCGTTCCATTCTGTTGCTGAGTGGTATTCTGTTTGAATGGACACGACTTATCGCTTATACAACTTTTGGTTGAGGGTCGTTTTGAGTGTTTCCAATTTGGACTTTTCAGAGTCATGCTCTAAACATGCATGTTCAAGTCTTTGTGTTCGTGTAAGTTGTATTTCTCTTGAGTGAAATTCTTAGGAGTACCGTACGGGTCACGAGGTAAGTTTATCTTGAATTTTTTAGAGAAACTCTTAGACTAGATGTGCTATTTTACATTCTCACCAGCAGTGGGTGATGTTCCAGTTTCTCTACCTCATTACCAATACTGTGCCCTGTTTTCATAGTAACAGACATTTTATTGGGTTCGCCTTGGACTCTCATCATACTAATTTGCATTTCCCTGGTGATTACTGGCGTTGAGTATCTTTTCACAGGCTGGTTGGCTGCTCATCTATGTGAGGTGCATATTGAAATATGCCGGCCAACTTTTAATTGGGTTCTTTGTATTCTCAGTAATGATTTGTGTTTTCATGTTTTCTGGATACAAATCCTTTAGCAGAAATGTGATTTGGTAGTATTTTCTCCCTGTCTTTGGTTTGTCTTTTAATTTTCTTTATAACATATTTTGATTTTTACTGTTTTCTTAATGACATATGTTGTTTTTAAGCGAAGTCCGCTGTATCAATTGTTTTCTCTTATGGATTATTCTTTTTGCCTCACATCTAAGAATTTGCCTAACTCAAGATCCTAGAAATTTTCTCCCATGTTTTTCCAAGTTTTGTAGTTTAGCTCTTGTGTGTAGGACTGTGGTCCAATTTGAGGTAACTGTTGTGTGTAGTGAAGAGGCGGAACCCAAGTTTTGTGTTTTTTTGCATATGGATGTCCAGTGGTCCCAGCAGTATTTATTGAAAAGGCAACTTTGTCCTAGTAGCTTCGCCCGAATCACCTGACCCTAAACGTGTGTGTCTACAAACTCGGGTTTTTTTGTTTTTGTTTTTGTTTTTTATTTTAAACCAAGAACATGTATTGGTACATTTTACATATAATGGTTACATTCATTGAACTCGGTTTTGCTCCATTTATCCATGTGCGTGGCCTTAAACTAATATCACACTGCTTGAATTTCTTTGGCTTTATAATGAGTTTGGAAATAGTTGGTGTAAATCATTCAACTCTGTTCGCGTTTCCTAAATTGCTTTGACTGTTTCAGGTCCTTTCTATTTCCATTAGTGCTCGCTTGTCAATTTCTGTAAAAAACTCAACCGAGGTTCTGAGGCGTCCGGATTGACTCTGCAGATCAGTTTGCGAGAGTCGCCGTGTAACGATATCACCTTCCGTATCTCTGAATGAAAGATACTTCTTCAGTTAGTGCTTTTAAAATGTCTCTTGGAAAATTTTGTAGATATTCAGTGTACTAGTCTTGAATTTCTTTCACTAAGCTTTATTCTTAAGTTTTGTTTTTTGTTTTTTGTTTTTTTTTTTTTAATAACGCAGTCTAGAGTGGACAGAAAGCTGGTCCGGTCCCTCTGTGGCTCTCATGGTTGTCAGAGTTTCCTTGTTACAGCTTCAACAGACCTGGCTGGCTGTCACTTGTCCTGCTGAGACCCAAGCCTGACCCAGCCACCTGGGAACTGTCCTCGTTCACTCAGAGTTGACGACATTTGTGGACCGCATTGTGGGCATGTGTTTTCCCTGTCTACCTGCTTTCATGGCCAGCGCAGCCCAGGGACGGGGGCCTGGTGAGGCTGTGCACCCGGCCAGAAGACCATTGTCTTCCACTGATCTTACCTGAAGCTCTAACAATGTTTTGTGTAGAAAAGTTTCCCAACTTGATGTTTGTTTTCACTTGATTTTCAGCGTCCTAAAATAGATGCATTTGAAAATACTATCTATTCACATAGTTGATTTTGGAGAGGAAAGTTTGTCAACCTCTTTACTCTGCCATGGATGGAAGTTCCTCTAAAATAGTTTAGTTGATATCGATACTTTGATTACCATGATTTACTCCCAAAGAATCCCTTGCTGCCATTCATCATGTCATCAGCAACCCACTGACTTGACAAATGACCCATTGCTGATGTTCTCCGTGCTAGTAAGCAAAGTGCCAGTGTCCCTGGAGGCAGGTAACAGCTGCCTCTGGGAGATGGCAGCATCCCTGAGTGGAGGACCCGCTGACTGTGACCCTAGCTGTGTGTTTAATGCTGGCCGTGGTTTGACTCAACTAAGTGTGTGCTCCCTGCTCAGGCACTATATTAGGGTCTTCATACTGAAGTATCTTCAGGTTAATTTCAGAGAAGGTCCTAGTTACCATTTATGCTTAACTAAATTTTCATCTCAAGTTAAACCTCAGTTTCTAGCCTCAATCTGAATCACTGTCAGCTCGATCAATCGAAAAACTCAGTGGGAATTTTGTTCCTAAGAGAAAACAGATGTGGAATTCCAAGTGTCATGCGGGCTGCGTGGGACCCTGAGGCCAGCAGCTTGGGAGACGGGCTGGCATGCTGCAGTAAACAAACCTGGCCGCAAAGCCGCCAGCCTTCCCTCCAGGGCCACAGCCTGGGACTTCCTGCTCTCCAGGGAGGGGACAGGGAGGGAAGGTGTGAGCCTGGGAAGGGGACTGCAGCACTTAAAAGGGGCAAGAGTGGGGACATTTGAGGGCCGTGGTCAATACAGGCCATTTGTTTTTTAGTAGTTTATTTTAAAAGAAAATGTTTTAAAGACGATAAAGGAATTGAGGATTTAGCTCAGTGGTTAGAGTGCTTGCCTTGCAAGCCAAAGGCCCTGAGTTCGATCCCCGGTACCAAAAAAAAGAAAAAAAAAACAAAAGATGAAGGAGCTGTATGTGGAAGCTGGGTTCTAAAGAAATGTGGTTCATCAGCATCATCAATGAATGTGGTCCAGCCTGGGTTTTGATTCATTAATTACTAAGTGTAGAAATCAAGTGCATTTCCCTTCCTGTGTATAACAAAAGTATAATACAGGGAAGGACTTAGAAAATCAATGAGAATCAGCTTTTAGTATCTGATGTTAATAGGCGAGAGAGAGAAAGAAGGAGACAGAGACAGAGGGAGATACTCCCAGAGAACTTGCCCTGGCCTTTCTCTGGACCTTGTCACTTCACTTTGCCCTCTGTGATCCTCTCGAGAACTGTTTGTCCTCCAAACTCTGTGATTCCAGCTGTGAACTCTGGCTGTGTGGACGCAGCCTAAACCTCACTGGTTGCCTTAGTGGGAGTCCCCGCTGTCCACCCCTCAGATATCTTCGTTGTGGAGCACTTAAGCGTTTTCTGGCTTATTGTTAAGACATTTTCCTGGAAGCCCCGCAGACCTACTAATGTAGTTGCAGAGGTGTCCCAGATGGTGCACAATAGGAACCTGGAGCGCTGGTTAAATAGTGACAGGAAACTCCTGCAGGACATGTGCGCTCAGAAAGAGCCTGGCGATCTGTGTCATGTGTGGCCGAATTGGCTAAAACTCTGAGTGTTAGAGCAAGGAAAGGCCCAGGAGGGGTCCAGACCCTAGAGTTCCAAGCCGCATCTCCTGGGGCAGCTGGTCAGCCCTGCACCATCACAGCCCCAGCTGGACCCACCGGATCCAGATCCACATTTCACCAGGCTCCCTGGGAGTCCATGAAGACGCAGGCCCAGAAACCTTGCTGTGATTCTCAGCTCCGTCCACCGCGTACCAAGTCCCACCCGAGACACCGTGTTTACAGATCCTAAGGTCACCTCCCTCTGTGTTCAATAAAATGGTTCTATTACTGCAATCTGAGATCAGATTAACATTATTCATAGCACTGGTCTCGTTTTGTGATCAGAAGCTTCCCCGTTATCTGTGGGAGATACTTTCCAAGACATCTGTTGGCTGCCTGAAGCCTGGATAGTTCTGACCCTGTAGCTGCTGTGCTTTTTCCCATGCTTACAATACCCATGATATGTTTATTTATAAGTTACGCACAGTAGGAGATGAACAATAGCTAATGATATAAAATTGAACAATTATAACAATGCAATATAATAAAAGCTATTTAAAACCTAAGAATTGATTATTTCTGGAATTTTACATTTAGTATCTTTGGATCACAGTGGAACACGGTTAACTGAAACCATGGAAAGCAAAACCTCCGATGTGGGCTTGCTGTGTGCCCATTGCAGAGACCCTTGCATTTCTCCTGCCCTTGCAAAAGCCGTGCTGGGCTTTGGGTGGATTTGAGGAAGCGTAGAAGGGGCTGCACTTATCCCTCTATGATTTTCTGTGGGTTTATTTTGGCTCTGTTGAGCATCCATTAATTCCATGACACTGTGTATTCACTTCTGATATATTTGGTGCTTTTTTACGTTGTTACCTAAGTCAAGATTTAAAATAGCGAATAAAGAATCACTGAGAGTGTGGATGGAAAAGCTAATTGAGTGAACTTTGCATTGCTTCTCTGGACTCCTGAGAGAGGATTTTTTTGAACACAGGCTCCCTCCCACCTTCTCCCCTGTGCCTGTTTGGGGAGTGCTCGGTCTTCTGCTGTCCCGGGAAATTGGTCCCTGAGACTCCAGGACAGCAGCAGAGGGGACTGAGAGCAAGTTACCGTGACGGACGAGGCGAGTTCAGAGTCTGTAGTGTGATATGTGGTGCGTGTATGTGGTATGATGTACGTCGCATATAGAGCAGGGACCAGAATAAATAGGGGTTAATAGAGGGAGAAAGGTCGTTTTTGATAAAAGGTACCGTGGTGGGAAATGGAAGGTGAAATGCTGTTGAGTTCAGAAGTTGCTAGAGACCTTGAAAAGGGCACTGCTCGTTATTAAAAGAAGGAGAATCTCAGTCGGAGTAAAGAGAGGACTTACAACAAAGAATTAGAGGCAGTGAATAGCGTCCTTATCTACGTGTTTAATCTAGTGAGGGCTATTCGACCAAAAGAGAAGACTGCCTTACTAACGGTCTATGTCTATAGAAAGAGGCAGCCTGATTTCAGGGGAAGATGGACCACAGCCAAGAAAATACAGTACCATCAGCCCCAGTGAGGAAGCAGGGCAGTGAACCCTGCATAACACGATTGGACCGCTTACTGTGCACATTACGTGTGCTTGTCTACTGTTAGTCCATACGGGGAGAGAATCTCAGATGATTTCTTCGCTTGTAAGGTGCCCTCGAAGGTATGTGTTACAGTAAAAGGAGCTCTGGTCCAGTGGATCGCACCACCTTGCGTTGATCATTCTGGGATTCGGTTAGAAGTGGGGACACATTTGGCGACAAGATTTGAACAGTTATCCTGGTCCGTGGGCCGGTGGACATTTGTAAGTACGGTCCCCTTGAAGCTACCACCAGACACATTTGTAATTGCACAATTTGACAGGGTGTGGTGGCGCACATCTGTAGTCGCAGCACTTTGGAGGCTGAGCAGAAGGATTACCATGAGTTCAAGTCCAGCCTGGGCTGCATAGCAAGACCCTGTCTCAGCAAACAAATGAAAACTACATAATTTGCGGGGCTGGTACAAAATGAAAATAGGGGCCTTGTTAAATTTTTAAAGTTTCAAAACAATTTCAGACAAAACACCTTAGCAAGCAGCTCCCAGCAGGTGCCTGGGACGATGTAACACTGATGCTAAAGTTCTACAGCACAAAGCGAGGAAGGTCTGTAGGACAGAGTGCAGAAACAGCAAGAGAGATGGGGGAGATAATTTAGGTCCTGGAGAATTTGTAGAAAAGTTTATGGTTTTTGAAAGGCTGTGTTCCGGCTGGTTATAAAATACTAACGTGAGATTCTTAAGTGAGTAAATGATACAAATGTCACAAATGTAATGATAGAAGCAATTCGTAATCTAGCTTCACTTTAATCCAACAGAGTTGTCGGTATTCAACCCAGAAGCTGCCACCCCAGCACTTGGGAGTCTGAGCAGGAGGGTGACCCGGAGTTCAGGGCCGGCCTGTGTGGGTCCAGCCTTCAGGCTGCATGTGCTTTCTAGCTTCCTATGAGCCGCTCCTGTTGTCTGCACACAGTCCTTGTACCTGACCTGTTCCCGGGCTTCTGCGGCTTTGTCAAGGACACCTGAGTCCATTGCTATGGAGAGGGGACTCTGCAAGGCCTGCGGCTCACCACCCCGCTTGTTTTCTGAGGTTAAACTTCTCTCCATCATCCCGCAGGAGAGAGAAAGCCAGCCGAGTTAAGTACCAGATTCCCGGCTCTGTGCCTGTAAGCTGCTCTCACTCTCAGACCTCTTTCTCTCTCTCTTTCCTTCTTTCACTATTTTCGTTTTTCCTCCCTCTGACTTTTTTTCTTTCACTTTCTCTGTCTCCTCTCCCTTCTCCTTTTTCTTCTCTCTTTCCTTCTTGCTCTTTCTTTTCACTCTTTCTCCTCCCTCCCTCTCCCTCCCCCCTTTATCCTCCTTCTCCTCCTTTCTCCCTTCCCCCATTTTTGTTCTGCATTGGAAAGGCCCTAATGCTTATGTGCCGGAATCTCCAGAATATCTCAAAGCTTTTCTTTTACTAACAGCCATCAATGATTAAATTGGTTTAGTCCCAAACCCCAGTATTTGCTCTGGGGGAGGGAAAGGACCTGTTCTCTGCCTAGTGCTTCCGTCTCAAGCTGAAAGCGCTCTGTGCTTAGAAGTGACTCCGGTCACCTTCATTAAACAAAATAAACAAAAACCTACAGAGTGTTAGATATTTCTCTATTGGAGTAATAAAATAACTAACTTGTATCTTTTGAATAATTTGCTTTTAAAGTAAAAGCCTGTTTTACATTAAACAAGTAAGACTTTTATGTATGCCACATTTAAATCTTAACTCTGATGTTTTAGTATTTAGCTAAATACTCGTCTTTGATATACAAGACGAGTTCATTTGGTAGTGATTAAAAATACATTTTAATGTATAACAGACAGTCACGCACCACCTAGCAGCAAGGACATACTCTGCCCTGCCCGAGAAGCATGCGGTAAAGCGGTTTCCACCGGCGAACACCTGTGGCCCCTCTGCCCGGCCTCCAGGTAGAGGCTGGAGAGACAGGGCAGGTGGCGGCTGCTGGCTGTTTGAACCGGAAGCTTTTTATTTTTTAATAAGTAGAAGGAGTACAAGCTCAAATGATGATAAAAAGTGATGGAAAAAATACCATGAATGTTTGATTTTAAAATTTTTATTACCCATTAATCCCCCTCAAAGTACTCGCCATCCCTCTGAACACACTCACCCTGCTGTCCGTGCCGCTTTCTGTCACAGCTCTGGAGTCCTGTTTCACGAGTGTCTTTAGCTGCGCTGTGAGTGGCTGCCTCGATGTCCTGAACAGTCCTCCGTTTCGTGGTCATTCAGACTTTGGGAAGAGCCAGAAGGCACACAGTTCCGGATCTGGTGAAGAAGGTGGGTGGGAACACAGCATCATGTCGCCATGCTTTTAGGAGCTTGCGTGGCCACAACAGTCACTGTTTTTGGTCACACCTCGTGAAGACACTCAGGAGAGAGGACTCCTGAGCTGCGTCCAGAAGTGGCAAGAATGATGGGACAAGTGCGTTTCATCCAGAGGGGTGCGTATGAAGGAGATTCACGGCAGTGTGTCTTTTACTGTAACACATTTGAAAAATTTACACATTCACCATATGTTCTGATTACCCTCGTATAATGTAGTGAACACAGAACCAGTAACAGTCGTTTGTCGAGATCGTGAGCATTATTTATTTACTGTACGTGATTGCACACGCTGTTTTCTACAGCCGGCAGTGCAGTATGTTTATTGGCGTCCGCGTCGCCGTGAACAGGTGACGCACGGCACTAAGACATCAGGCAGCCTGGTGTAACCCGGTGGTAGCTGCTCTTCAGGATCTGTAGTTGGATGCTGTTGCCCGTCGTCAGGGCAGGCCTGTAACTCTAACTGGGAGCAGAGTTCCTCTAGGTGGGGCCCTCCTGCTCTGAGGATGCCTGTGGGTCGCAGGTGTCCTAGGAAGGGGCAGAAAGGTGGGAGGAGCTTGCCCTGAGGAGCAGCCTGCCGTTGGTCGGTTGGCGATGATGTGGCCTCTCGGACATGTGTAGCCCGAGGTGAGAAAACAGTTTTGCTGATGTTTAATTTTATTTATGTCATCATGGCAAAAATTTAGTTTTAAATTCATTCTTGGTCACTTCTTTTTTTTTTCCCTAAAAATATTGAAGAATAAATTGTCTGTATTGGTGGTGGTATAGTTAGTTGTCTTTTAAAATTTCCTCCGCTTTCTCATTGTGTCTAACCACATAAGGAAGTGTGTGTCTGTGTATAATGAATACTTTCCTCAATGTGCCTTGAAAGTGCTTATGGCGTAAATTAAAGGGTAATATTACTTTTATTCTTCCCGACATACCGTGGACCCTTCAGGCATCCAGCTCAAAGGAAGCAAAAGGAAAAAGAGACCAGAGCCCGTCGGGTGGGTGTAGCAAGTCGCCCTCAGAGCGTCCTCTTTCACAGAGTGGTGACGTGAGGTAGTTTGATTCCCTTGTGTTTATTTTATGAGGCATCATATAATTTTATGTAAAATTCTGTCAGGCTTGTTTCACTAGTTTATTTTGATTCTGTCATTACACGGACTATTGAAACATATTTGATTTTTAAGTGTGCCTCCATTGTACGGCAGTGTATTTTATTGGTTTCGAGGGGGTGGCACAGCTTGCTGCAGCAGCCCGTGTGTGCTGGCCGGCGCTGCTGTGCGTGCTCCAAGGGAAATCTTCCCCATCTGCGTCCCGGCCCCTTCCCTGCGCAGACGCCCACGTCCTGGGCTGTTAGAGAGAGCGTGTCCCTGAAGGTACGGCGTGTGGTGACACCCATAACGTCGCATGCCTGCAGCGCCATTAGTAGCTTATGTTTCACGAGCAGCTTTTATTCTTCTGTTGCCTCCTTGACTTCTTCCTCTTCCATTAATTCCTCAGCCTGTTCAATGCAAATGAACATTTTTGAAGATTTTTATTTTATTTTTTTACTGTACCTGGGTTTGAACCAGGACCTTCACACTGAGCTCCATCTCCAGCTCTTTTTTTATCCTTTGTTTTGAGACAGGGTTTTGCTATGTTGCTAAATTCCCCAGGCTGGGATTGAGTTCATGATCCTCCTGCTTCAGCCTTCCAGAGCGCTGAGATGACTGGCCTGTGACACCACACTGGCAAATGGATATTTTTAGCAACACTGCGTGCCTGTTCTTGGCATGTTTTACCCATAGAAACATACAAGCATTTTGCCCATAAAATACAGCACCACCCCTGGGTGTCTGGCTCCTCCCCGTGCCCTAAGCGAAGTCCTTTGGCCAAGGCCACACTGGGGACGGGCGGGCCAGAGCTGAGCTCGGCACTCCCTGACAGGAAGCCCTGTTCTTCCAAGGCCTCCCCAGCACCGCTCTGTGAGCATGGTGGCGCCAACAGAACCGGGGTTCTGGTACTGGCCACAGAGCACAGGGCTGTGACTAGCATTCTCGTCAAGGCTGGACGCAGGCGGCGAGACATGAAATACGCCATACCCAGTAGAACTGCACTTTCGAAATCCAGCCCCAGGAGGCAGCTTTCTCCTCATGCTCTGTGTCCCTTCACCCGCTTCCACAGGGGAACGGAGTGACAAACTCGGACTCTTGTGAATGGGAAGGTCAGCCTACAAGGGGTGGGTTGAAAGGCCCGAGAAACTGAACTTGACTCCAGCTCCATCGGCCAGGATTGTGACCCTACCGGAAGTGCCGCTCGCGGTGGCATCTTCACCCCTCTGAGCAGCGTACAGCACTCTGGATGGATGATTTCTTTTCTTAAAGAAAGGGTCAAGTTGAAGGTGAAGCGCAGAGTAATAAGACAGCTTTCCATTTCTGTTTGCTTCTTTTATCGAAGCAGTCACAGAGTGGCCAGTTTACCTCTTTTTACTGTTCTGCTCACTGAATGAAGAAAAGCTTTTATTATGTCGCTTTCCAAGTGGTGAGAGGGTGGTGGGCAGAACCGCCTGATAGTCTGGACAGTGGAATTCTAGAATCACACACAGCATCTTAGACGAAGGGGCTCAAGGACACTCACGGATAGCCAAGGAAGTGGAGACTCTGAGAGGCTGACCTGCCCAGAGATGCCGAGTCCATCTGTGGACCCAGGACGAGGCTCTAGATTTTAGACCTCGGGCTCCATGTGCTCATCCGTGAGCCATGAGTAAGAGTGTGCGCCGTCTGGATGTATTCATCCTCTCGCTCGGGCACTGCTGGGTGTTCACACTGGGCGGGTACCCACCCATGGCAAGCAGAACAGGGCTCCTACCCTGAAGAAGCCCACATGTTAGTCAAGACTTTTTTATTTGGGAGGGCGGGGATAATGGAGAAGAAACAGGGTGACTAGTCTGATAGTCTGGTACAGTGGAATTCTAGTCAGTAGATGGAGGGTCCCCGTATAAATGTGAGTACCACGGTGGGACTGACCCAAGGTAGGACAGAGAAAGGACATTCACTTTAGCCCAGCGTTCCAGAAAGCTCTGAGCTTGGCATGAAGGATGAATAGGGCATGAGTGGATACGAGGAAAGGGGGAAAGGGGTAGGAAGTTGGAATCAGTGTGGACCAATGAGATCAGCCATTGAGGGACCCTGGACTGGCCTTGTCTGAGGACAGGCCCTCGTAGAGTCACATACCACAATATTTCAATCGGTGATGGTTCCTTGAGACAGTTAATGGACAAAAAAATTCCCATCTTTGAGTCACACTGTAGCTGTCCTGATGTTGCAGCCCAACCTATTACAGGTTTGTGGTGATGCTGGTAGAAACCCACTGTGCTGTGAGCAGAACAAAAGTCTAGCTCTGCCTGGGTGTGGTGGTGGTACATACCTGTGGTCCCAGCACTTAGGAGGCTGAGGCAGGAGGACTGCTGTGAGTTGGAGGCCAGCCTGGACTACCTAGTGAGTTCAAGGACAGCCTGAGCTACATCTGAAGACCCTGTCTCAAACCACCCCCCCAAAAAAAGGTACAGCCCTGTTATGGTTTATGTCTAGATGTCATGCAAGAGTGCAGGAGCCTCATGTGCCCACAGTGGGGGCATTTGGAAGGTGACTAGATCGAGGGGTTCCAGCTGACTCGCTGTTAGGCGGTGGGGTCTGGTAGGAAGAGGAGGGTCACTGGCGGGGGGGCGTCGATTGACTTGGATGGGCGTGTCTCCCTCCCCGGCTCCTCCCTTCTCTCTCTGCTTCTGGGCCACCATGAGGCGAGCAGCTCTCCCCCACCGTGTCTTTCTGCCGTGCCTTGGACTGGCAGACTGAACCAAGACCGTGAGCCCAAATAAACCTTTCCTCCTTTAAGTCCGGGCAAGAGGAAAGCGATGAAGACAAGCACGTAGAGTCACGTACAGGGCTTGATCGTTGGTAATGATAATACATGATGGAGTACTTTAAACCATCGTTCTACAGTGTGCTCCCACTCTTCTTCTGTAGCGTCGTGAAGGGCTGACTGAAGTGGGGTGCCGGGTTTCAGCAGCCTCTTCGTGTGATTGAGAGGCCCTGTCCCGGGAAAGGGCTGTTGTCCAGGTCTGTGTGAATACATTCTGTGAAGACTGCACAACCACAAAATCACCCAGTAATTCCCTTCTCAGGATTCGTCCCTGTCAGTAAGTGACACAGACTGTTTTCCCGCCCAGATCATCTCTAACTGCTTTTCTTACTCTAGAGTCTCCACTCTATGTCAAATACCTCTGGGTTTCAAGCACTATGCTCAGCAAAGTCTGTGGCTGTCTCTGCTTCCCCTGATGGTGGGAGCCTCGGGGTTGGGACGGGCTCTGTCCCTCCCCTAGCATCCCTAATGCTGTCCTGGGAGGGTCCTCGGAGCAGTTTACTGAGCTCCGTCGAACATTCTCACCCACTTTTCCTGCCCGTGTGGGACCCAAGATACTTTATGAAATATGAATTCACTCATTCTCTTAAGCTTGTCACTAGGTGATCTTAGTGCCGTGGGGCTAGATTATAATTTTATGGGACTCCCCTGATGTCCTTGTCTGGGGGGACGTTTCAGGGCCTGCTGTCATCATTAAGGTGCTTCCGCCGTCGCACGGTCAGGCCGGGGCCGCGTTTCGCAGACAGCGCTGGGAAGCTCGCTGTTTCTCAGGCCCGACTTCTGCTGGCAGTTGCTAGACGTTTCCTGGGATAAGGGTAAGATTAGGGAAGTGAGTGTTGGGTGAATGGAGAACAAAATAGATGGGAGTGCTTAAAAAAATAAATGACAAACTTTTCAGTTTAGAAATTTAAATTCGTACTTTTCCAGTTCTCTCAACAAGTCAACTTTGGAGATATGATTGTTTTATCAAATACAGACTCCTAACACCAGAAGCCACTTTGATTATTTAGCTATACAAAATCTTTATAATCTGTGGTTTCGTTCTGGGAAGAAACACGTTCTGAAAATATTAACCTGTATTCTTTAGGTAAAAATTGTGAAGGAGGGTGCTGGAGATTCAGCTCGGTGGTTAGAGTGCTTGTCTAGCAAGGCCCTGAGTTTGATCCCCAGCACCCCCCAAAAAAAAATTGTGAGTGATTTTCTTTGCAGACTATCGCATTGCTTTTGAGTATGGATTAGGCAAGTACAGTGTTGTGGGAAACTCAGAAATCTTTTTTTTTCCAAATGGAGAAAAACTCACACACAAGTGGATGAAGAAGGGCCTGAATCATTAGAAAATGAAGAATTTGCTGTTGCAAGCTGCAGGCCTGTTCCAGATACTTTATTTTCAAGACTGGAGGATACACAGTGCTGGGGAAACCCCAGAAGCCTCCAGGAAGTAATCATCAACCTGTCTAGAAGGATCTGCAGTGAAGCCGTGGTGACCACATGTAGCTTGGTTGTCTGTGAACTTGGGGCAGCACAGAACTTGCCAGCAAGCTAACACGGTCCTGAAAGGCCTGAGAGAGGCCAAGTGTGACACAATGAGAACGGTGGCCACTGGTGGATGTGGAGGAATTTATTTCCTGCTCTGTGGAGTTCGGTGTCCTGAAGTCTTTCACTGCTGCTTAAATCCATGCATAAAAGAGTGACTGTTGTATGTCTTGAACGGAGAAAAATGTACAAATGCATATTGCTGCCATCACGACTGAAGGAAATCACTGCTCTCAACAAGAATGCACATGCTAACGCACGACTACGTGAGAGGGACGCTGGACCACAGCCCGCCCTCTGCCGTGGCTTGATTTTTAGGTGCGAAACCAAACTCTTCTTCTTGGTGGGCGCTTGCTCCTCGTGCCCTTCCTGGCCCTGGTTTCTGACCCTGCCTCCTGCCTGCTGCCCTGTCGTTGCTCTGTGTTGAAATTTTTCAGTCCGCTTTGAAGTGATTCTGCAACCTTGGGGACTTTAAAAAAAAAAAAAATCCTTTTTACAGCATGCTTTCTCCAGTACCTGTCTCCAGCTCGCCTTTTAACAGACGTGGGCTGAGCAGCAGGGAATAAGTCTTGTGTGGCAGAGCGAGAGTAAAGATACGTATTTATAAGGCATTATTTTTAGGGAAGGAAACCCACTCACCCCAAGCCCACCATACTAGCTTCTCTGAGATTTAGTTTTAGTGAAAGACAGCCGGGATATATTCATGAAATTAGTCATTTGAAGGGGGCTGGGGATTTAGCTCAGTGGTTAGAGTGCTTTGCAAGCACAAGGCCCAGAGTTCAATCCCCGGCACCACAAAAAAAAAAAAACAACCAAAAACCAAAAAACAAAAAAAACCAATCATTTGAAGGTTTTACTGCACAGCCAGAGCCCGGCACAGACCAGGCAAGTGCCCTGCCACTGAGCCACACCCAGCCCAAACTGGGGTATTTCAAAACCTACCTAGCACCAAGAACGACCAGATGCTGATGACTACAAGTGAGATACCACTCACCAAAACGATGCTGGGTTTATGCTCATGATATGTGAGCTGCTTTCTCTTGGCAACCTGGTACGGAGACTCTAGTGCAAGGGAAGGGGGTGGCCCATGACAGATTGGCCTCCTGCACCCAGCCCCAGTGACTAGAGGGCGCTCTGCACAGGAAGTGGGGCATTCTCCAGATGTTACCACAGATCTTAATGCTTATGTGGAATACAGAACACAAAACAGGATCTTCGCTACTTGGATGAAGCACCATAGTTTGAAAGCATGTTTTGCTTTAAATCATTAGCTCAGAAGAATTTGAACCAGATTGCTATAACATTTTGGTCCTACGGGGTGGAGAATATTGTTTATCTCACTATCAGACAATAAATATCACCTGCTGCTCCCAGGCAAGTACCATGCTTAAGAATTTACATATTACATCAACAGCCACATCATCACATAAAATGGAAGTGTCAATTAGGTATGGTGTTTGGGTGAGAGGCTGAGTCAGGAGGATCACTGGAACCCAGGAGTTCAGAACCAGCCTGGGTAACATAGTGGTACCACATCTCGGAAAACAAAAAACAAAAACAAAATTGAGTATCTAACTCCTAGTTTATAAAAATAATAATTTAGGGGAAATGGCACAATTAAGCAGTGATTCGTTTGGTTTCTCATAAAGTTTTTTTTTTTACTCCTTTTTAATTTAAAAAGAAGTCCCTTTGAAGGAATATGGTTAAAATAACAACTTTAAGTTAAAAATGAAAATAAACATATTAAACATTGTATCTGATGTAAATCTGTGTTGTATTCCAAAATTAAGAATAATGCTGTAGAATATTATTTTCTATTCAGGGGCATAAAGTCCAGTCCATTGACTTGAATAGGATCCTTCTATCATAATAGAACACACAATGGCCCGTTACATTTCAAGTGAAAAGTTTTTTAGAGATTCCCTAATAAAATTTTTAAAATAAGTGCATGGTAAGGTTTTTTTAAAACATAGAAGCTCTTGCAAAAAATAAGTATTATTTTTAATAATTTAAATGATTAAAATGTTTTAAGAGAAAATACCATTGAACATATTAGGCACTACTTAGAAATGTAAAAATTGAAGACATAAATAGTACCTTCTCTAGAACTAAAATTGTGCTGTGCTAGTTTTCAAATTTAACTGGAAAACAAACTTCTCAGAAATAGTATCAACCATATGTCCTTTACAAAGACAGGATTATATTCTGTGACCTTTGAAGGTCAAGTTCTAGTTAATTAGAGAAACCCCACAGGCTAGCACTCTTTCCTTGCTCTCTGCCCTGTCCATCCTGTGGAGCACCTCCTCCACATCACATAAGTGGACGTTTCTAGATCTTTCTGGAATGTTCCCTGCTCTTATCCTCTTTTACCAAGATAGAGTTAAAACACTAGAGAATCTAATGGAGATAATTTTCTCACGGCCTTGTGAAAATTATTTTCTGAGTGGTTTGGGCCTGGTACTGATCCCAGCTGCTTAAAGATAAAATCAGTGGAGACAAAGGGACTCTACAAAGGCAGAGATTAAGAGAGGGTTGAAGAGAATTTTGAAAATTGGGTCTTTCTTTGTGTTTTGAAGTTTTATTCACCAAAGAAAACAGGCAGTAATGAAAGCAAATAGAGAAAGAGAAAAAAACCTTGGATAATGACAGAAAGGAGGGGGAGGCACTCAGAAACAGGACACAGCGGAGATAAGGCCGCTCATCTAAGGGGAAGGTGTGCAGCTGCCTCCATGAGTGTATTCATTTAAATCTTGACTTAAAATCTATTTTCCTGATTTTTTTTTTTATGAAAATCTTCATCCTACGAGTAGAAAGCACGGTGCAGTGAAGACTTATCCGGCACCTCAATTCTACAATGGGAATTTTTCTCCATTTTCTTTGTCAGCGATCTGTCCGTGTAGCCATCTTTCTATCCATCCATCAAGCTTATTTCTGATGCTTTCCAAAATGAGTAGAAGCCATAATTACTAAATTTCTGAACACATTAGCAGGCTCATCAATATTTGTTTATGATTCTTTTTATTGTTTGAGATAAAATTTATGTGTACTAAAATATACCAGTCTACCCAAATCCTGGACGTACTCATTCTGATTTTTTTTCTCAGCTGCTTCTGCTCGTTACCAAGATACAGAATATGCATCTTCTCCCAGGAAGTCGGCTTGTATCCCTTCACTGAGGGCTCGGTTCCCAGCCCTGAGAGCCGTGTTCCACGCTCTTTTTGTTCGTGTCCGTGAACCCGCTGTGTGTACCCTGCTTTGGGTCGGGCTTCCTTCATTCAGCGATTGGATCTGCAGTCTGTTCCGGGTCCGCCATGTACTGGGTTGGGCAGCCCTGCTGATCTGGTGAATTTTTGACCTGCAGGCCTGTTCCCCGCCATTCTCAATCTGGCCACCAATGCTGAGATCAGCGCCAATGCCACCTGCGGTGAGAAGGGACCCGAGATGTCCTGCAAACTTGTGGAACACGTGCCTGGCCGGCGTGTGCGCAACGCCCAGTGCCGAGTCTGTGATGCCAACAGCGCGAACCCCAAAGGCAAGTGTGGCTCCTATTCCAGAGCAATTTGTTTCGTTACTTTGTTTTATGTTGTGTTATGCTATGCCATGCTTCGTTATGTTATTTTATGCCATATTCGATTTTTTCGTTTCCTTATTTTATTTTGGTATTTTTTGATGCGCCCCGGCCTCGCACCTGCTCACAGAGACGGTGCCCACTCTCGTGATTTTCTAAAGTGCTAACTGGGGCTTTCATTAGAGGCCGTGAACATGGTGTTCACCTTCAGTGCTATTCGTTTCCATTACAAGTTTAGAAGTTCAAGGATTTAAAGCCAGAGCCGAGAAGAATGCATGTTTTTATTTTCTTTTTAACAGAGCGCCACCCGATATCAAATGCAATAGATGGCACCAACAACTGGTGGCAGAGCCCCAGTATTCAGAACGGGAGAGAGTATCACTGGGTCACTATCACTCTGGACTTGAGACAGGTAGGTCAGGCCAGTCCGCCGGAGAGGGCCGGCTGCTGGAAGGTGGCCTCGTGGTGGCTCCGGGAAAGTCTGCCGTGCTCCTCTCGCATGTATACCTGGTCTCACTGCTGTCCAGCAAGGAAGGTCATGTGATGTGCAGGAGCGGTGGGCAGCACCGTGTCTTGTCATCTGTGGAGATGGGCGAAGTTGGTTCCCCGTGGCTGGCGCTCTTTGCGGCTGTACAGCAGAGTATACACACGGTTCAAGATCTAAGCCGGGCTGTCGATGCCCTGGGGAGGGGACAGGGCCAAACACATGCAGCCCTCCCATTCGGGCTTACTCTCTTCCTGTTATCATCATGCAGAGTTATTGTGCAAGGGCAGGGCACACAAAAGGGGCGGCGTTAAACCTCTTGGCTGCACCTTGCCCATGCTGGACACATCTGTCAGGGCCGGGGCAGATGGGAGCTGACTGGGACTAACACAGGCAGCACCTTCGGCATGCGGTGGGAAAGGCCAAGTCTGTTCGGTTCTGGCCGCACTTGTGTCTTCTTACTTGGCTTCAAGTCCATGGTGGGGAATAGAGAGCAAGATACGGGCCACGGTCACTCTAGTAGTTTTAGAAAGATGAAGGGAAAGGAGTCTGAGCAGAAAGGATGAAAAAGAGAGATGGCAGGTATTTCGTAGCTACTGTCACAGTTTCTGATTTGAGCTCTTTGTAAAAGCCATTGCAAGGTGTTCTGATTTCCATCTGAATTCTCCTGTGTTGGAATTCATAGATTTCATGTGACTATTTAGATGAGTCGAAAGAGGTAAACAGTTGAGGGGAACACTGTAGGATTGAAATAGGAAATTTGGAGATTTAGTGACAATCAGAATTCCTTGAATAAATGATAGTTTTATAAATGTATAGGATTTGAAGTATAAGACAAAAGCATGTTTTGTATATTTATGTTTTAAGAAAGTTTTGCTCTCCAGTAATTATAGTGAATAAAGTAGCAAAATAGGAAGCTCACGAGACATTTTCTAAGCTTAGGTTAATAGTTTTATGGAATTAAAATAACACTTTCAGGGGTTGGGGATTTAGCTTAGTGGTAGGGCACTTGCCTAGCAAGTGCAAGGCCCTGAGTTTGAACCACATCACCCTCCCCCTGCAAAAAACACTCCCCCTCCCAAAAAAAAACACTTTCAATAGCTTTCAGCCATAAAACTAGAACTAATAAGATACACCTTAACATTTTCAAAGTCCTAAAGTAAAGAAGCCTGTTTTTGTTGCCCTGGCATATGTTTTATCTCAGTTGTAAGAATGGTTCTTTGGGAAATTTTGTTTTTCCAATCACGTTTCCAATTTATTTTTCTTTTTTTGTAAGGGAAATATACAGTCATGTTCATTATTAAGAAAGTGATACTTTCCAGGTGTGGTGGCTCACATCTGTAATCCCAGCTATTTTGGAGACTGAAGTGGAAGGATGTCAAGTTGAAGGCCAACTTGGGCAATGTAGAAAGACCTTGTCTCTAAATTAAAAAAAAAAAAAAAGTCTGTGGATGTAGCTTAGTGGTAGAGTGCTTGACTAGCATATGCAAAGGGCCTGCTTTAATCCTGAGTACTGAAAAAAATATATATATATGTATATGTTATGGTATAGATAGGTATCCCTCAAAGGCATGATGGTCATGGTGGCATTACTGAGAAGTGGTGGGACCTTTGGGAGGTATGAAGTTGTGTCACTGGAGATGTACTTTTGAGGGAGATATTGAGGCTTTGACCCCTTCCTGTCCTCATTTTTACTTCTGGGGCGCCCTGAGGTGTGTAGCTTCCTCTTCCACACACTCCTGCCATGATGTGAGGTCTCACCACAGGCCCAAAAACAAATGGGCAAATTAACCATGGACTGAGCCCCCTGAAACTGTGAGCAAAAGTAAACCTTTCCTTCTTATCTTAGGTATTTTTGTCTCAGCGATAGAAACCTGTGCAAGACAATGAGTTTGGCCAAATTAAGAACTGGTTATTTTTCATAGAGACTTCAGTCCCTTGTAAGATTGTCCTTTACCTTGACATAGGTCAGGCTGGACTTTCTGCTGAAGGGAGTGATGTGAGGAATTCCAGAAAGAGCATCAGTTCTATATTTTTGAGACATATTTAAAAAACAAGTGTGGTGCCTAGTCATAGTCCTTCCTAAGTAGTGCCTGGTGTTTTCAGGTAAACTTTTAAAAGAAGATAATTAAAACAGTTACCACTCAGAGATTTCTTTACGTTTTTCACAGTACAAAAATCCTTCTATGCTTGCTTTTGAAAAGAAAATTGTATTGAGCTTTTGCCTTGGGAAGCCTTTCTGAAGTTTATTTATTGAGGCTTTTTATTATGAAGATTTTTAGTAAAAAAAAAAAGTTTTTTAGTATGTAGGAAACACATTACAGTGAGCACACGCCCTGTGGTTCAGGGGATTTTAAGCTTTGTGCCCATTTCTTTCAAATGAATTACAATCATCAGGACAACTTACCAGCATTTCAGCTTGTGTATTTAAATGATAAAGACATTTTCTCTGAATAGAACCAGGCCATTAGCCCCCTTACCAAAATTAACAGTCATTTCCTAATAACTGTTTCACTGTCCCATTTTGCCAATTTTTCCATTAATGTTTTCTGTAGCTTTTCTTTTCTTTCTGACGAGGAATCCACAAGGACCACTTATTACTTTTGATCGTTATCATTCTTAGCTCTCTTCTAATCTGAATTGCCCTCCACTCTTTTGTAAATAGTATTGAATTTTTGAATAGACAAGGCCATTTGCATTGTAGTGTCCCACAGTCTACATACGAACATTGTAGATTTATGCACGATGTTCCTTCCTGCCCTCTATTTGCTGTCAGCTAAGTTCAGCTTCAGATGCCTGATGAAATGACAGTAAATCTTTTTGGCAAGAGCCCCCCCGCCCCGGCTTCTCAGCACTGCTCCCCATCGGTGGGCACTCAGGGCTGATCTCGCGAACAGCGAGGCTCATTGTGAGCCCTGTCTGCCTGCTGACGGCTGGATCTTTCCTCTAGAGCGGCCGCCTTGTCGCCTGCACATTTCTCCCTTGTTTCTTAGGTCTCGCTGGTGCTCTATCTAGAGCGTGGCTACCTTCCCATGATTCTTTTCTGTTGCTAAACTCTGTTTCCCTGACAAAGTCAGCAGGCACCCAGCTACTAGTTTATTTATAGATTATAGGCGGCATTATTGAAAAATACAGTGAATACTTACTTTTTTCTTTAAAAATTTATTACCTAAAAGACACATTGCCAAGAATCCGCCTCAGAGTCCTCCCCTCACTTTGAACATACTTGTATCATAGTTCTTCACACCTTCTGAAGAAACTCTAGAAGTCTTCTTTCATGAGTGTCTTTAGTTGTGCCATTGTAGCTCTTTCTGTGTCCAGAATCGATTCAAAACATTTGCCTTTCCTGGTCATTTGGACATCAGTGAAGAGCCAGAAGTTGCACAGTGCCAGATCTGGTGAATAAAGTGGATAAGGACACATTGTCCTGTTTTTAGGAGGCTCCTTTTCTGTTCAGTGGCAGTTGGCAGCAGTATGCACCATATTTTTGGTCACACATAGTAAGGGTAGTCACAAAAGATGACTTTAAGAACTGCTGCAGAAGGTGACCAAGTGAGGGGCCTTCTGAGGGGATAAGGGGGAAGGCCCCTTGTACTGTAAGTTTTTTTAAATTAAAACATTCGTAGTATGTCTTAGTCACGCCATCTGCACGGGGGCGGGGACACAGCTATTTTCCTCTTCTTTCTTGTCTCCTTTCTTTCCCCACTACTGTGCATTGAGGGATGTCTTCCTTCCTCTTGCACACCCAGACGCTGACGCAGTTCCGGTCTGGGCACACCAGCGCCGGGTGGACTGGTATTGTTTCGTTACGTCCCTCCTGATAAGAAAATCACAGTGAGCCAGTAGGCCCTCGGTGGCCTTGACCCGGTTCTGAGTTTCTATGGTCCAGATCTTTAAAGTAAAATTGTAGATAGACCTTAACATTGTCAGGAGCTGCAGTAAAACTTGCTGTAAACCAGTTCGCCTAAACCCATAAATAGTAGGCTCCTGAGGTTTTATGACCAGCTTGGCATTGTTCTGTGTGGCAGATGCTAAAGACATGGATCTCGTTTTTATTTCTCTAGTTGAGGACAGCTACGGAAATCAGCATTTTTAGCCTGTATATATCAAGCTTGGTTTCCTGGATGATAAATTAAAGATACAAAGTTGTGCTGTCAGATAGTTTATAAATGTTGTACGGTCTGAAATACAGTTTAACTACAGTGTTTGTCTTAGTAACATATTACAAGAAGAATGATTAGATTTGTTTCTTTACTTCTTATAAATAAGACCTGCTACTCATTTCTTTCATTGATTCATACTTTGGAGGTTACCCTTAGTAATATCTTACTTTTAAAAAATCCATGGGAATTGAATGTGTGGGGCATTTTTGTTTAAGTGAAAATAAAGCTGAATCAACTTTAACAACTTTTACAAACGTAATTAACATGTTCACACTGGGGCCACAATTCGTATGTTTCGCTGCCAGGTGGCGTGGGACATGGGTGGCGTGGAGCAGACCTGTTGAGTGGAACGAGCCGCCTGGTGGGACACTCGTGCAGGTACCAGCAGTGGCTCAAGCCCGCAGGAATGTGTTAGTGTCGTGGCTGATCACTGCCCAGTGATGTGGGCTCATTCACTAGCAGTACCACGGAACTGAGTCAGCGAGCCTCCCTGATGACTTAAAATTGAGAAGAATCCATTCTGAGAGAGAAAGTGTGACTCCACATCTTAAATTTTATGATTTTCAAAATCTTTTAGGCCCTCTAGTTATAGTGAAGTGTATTCTCTGTGGTAATATGTCTCAGTAGAGGAAGTATTTCCAATTTGAGGTCTGGGAGCTCCGCAGTACGGGATTTGCCTAGCGTGGGCAAGGCCTGGATTCAGTCCTCAGAATGAAGCAAAATAAAATACTTATTCCAGTTTGAGCAACAGTATGTTAAAATTTAATACACTGGGCAGATGAAAAAGTGTTCAACATCATTAGTCATAAGGGAAATGAAAATCAAAACCACAATAAAATACAACTTCATATCCATCAGGAAGATTATAATAAAAGAAATGGAAAGTAACAAGTGTTGGCAAGAACACGGAGAAGTTGGAAACCCTCTGTGTTGTTGTTAGGTATGTGCATTGATTCTCTACGATTCCACTTCTGTGAAGTACCTAGATCAGTCCAGTTCGTAGAAACAAGGAGAACAGAGGTCACCGGGAGCTTGGGGATGTGGGGCTGGGGAGTGAGTGCTTAATGGGCACAAACTTTCAGTTTGAGATGATGCAAGGATTTTAGAGATCCATGGTGGTGATGGTTGCGCCACAGTACGGATGCACTTAATGTCACTGAATTGTACGCTGGAAAATGCCCGAAACGGTCCTTTTTGTATCACGTATAATGTTAACACAATTTAAAGTCAGTGCCCTGCGGAGTGCATCGCTATCATCACCCAGGCCCCAGGCGGGAGAACAGAGCACACTGGCTGGAAGGGCTCAGGCCCACCTCTCTCCCCAGCCTCCCAGCCCCCTGCTCGGGTCGCCACTCGTGAGCACTGGTGTGGTTTGCGAGTCCCAGTCCAGCCCCATGAAGCAGGATCCAGGAAGATGGGCTGGCAGTTGCTTAGCAACCAGCACACACTCTTCTGAGTGGGTTATCACTTGCACCAAGGCAGTGATGTGAGCACAAAGCAGCACTGATGTTAGTGTTTTGTTACTATCAAGGCCAGCTGCATCCTGAATATCCTTGTGTTAAATGTTTTAGGTTGACGTTGGAATGAAAACGCAAAGTTTAGAATTCTGGAAAAATTATGGGCTGTCTTCAGACATACCCACAGGCCAGCCTCGCCTCCCCCAGGTGATGCCTTGGGGCCCAACCTTGGTGCCGTGACCCTAAGAATGTTAGCTTTTGGGTTGTGTGACGGCATTGTGACACCCTTTCATATAAATCACAGAGTAGAACGTGGTAGCATTAAGAATGATGTAGAGTGCCTAATAGGTTTCTCCCACCCAATAAACCTGAGCTTTCTTCCCTGTTCTGTTTTCACTCCACAAATTACTTCCAATTCCTCAGACTTTGAGATATCACCAGGAGAAACAATAAACAAAAATCTCAAAATAATCTAATCAGGGTTAGCTAATAGGATTAGCTAAGAAGTGCCATTATGTAGATTTTTAGAAAATAAACTCAATTATTTCTTTTCCTGATTAGGGAAATACTGCTGAATTATTGTAGAATAATCAGAAGGCACAGATAAGTGTATAGAGGCAGAAGAATGTACAGCTCCTTCACTCTGAATGCCCACTAATTATGTCTTGTCATACTTGTTTTTAGTTATTTGCATGCTATTCCATGCGTTTAACAGTGCTGCAACAGTGCTGTCATTTATCATGTACTTCTGGGGCACACGTGTCACTTGGATTATCACTGGATTCTCATAATCGCCTTATGAGCCAGGTCCTGTTGTCATCCCCTTTGACAGGTGCCGAAACTGAGCCTCAGAGAACTAAAGCGACTTGTCCATAGGACCCCTAACACTCAAGAGCCTGGCCTCTGATCCTGGGCCCTCCTGGTCCCCCAGCTGAGAGGGCGTGACCCACACATTTGTGTCCTGATGTTCTATTACATATTTAGCATGAACATTTCCCAGTATAATGAAAAGTCATTATTAATTTTAAAGGTACTTCTGTATGGCTTATCTGTCGTTTGCATGATAGTCCCCAGATCTGACATTTTGGTGGTTTTAGTATATGTGCTGCCCAAGCCAGCACATTTTGGTGGCAGTTAGAGTTAAATAACTTGAACTTTCAGTGAAAAAGTGTTAATTTTGTCTGTATTTCAGTGAAGTAATGCAGTGAATAGAAACTGCTTTTTGAGTTTCATAGTACAAATTTCCGCCTAGTTTTGTTCTGGGGATCCCTCTAAACAGGAACATTTATTGCCGTGTACGTGTAGGAGTTCACGGGTGGAGGCTGGAGACCACTTGGCATTTCTTCCCCGTCTCTTGCTTCCTCTGCTGTCCTTACACCTGCCCCGTGGTGGTTTCTTCTTTTAGGAAGGTGTTATGACTTGAGTCTAGATGTCCCTCAAAGCCTCATGTGGTCATAGGTGGGGCTGGATCTAGAGTGTGTGATCCCTAAACTGGTCCACTGGTTGGTTTGGCAGAGTTCTGCTGGGATCAAGGGTATGGTGCTGGGATTACGGGTGGGAGTGCTCCCCACCCTAAAGCCAGGTAGACTGGATAAAATATTAGGGACAGAAAAAGGCTTGCATAACCTCTTCTTGTCCCCCTTGCTTGCCTTGCTGCCTTTTGTCTGTCTGCCATGCCATCCTGCCTTGGAGCCAGCCAACTATGAACTGAAAGCTCTATGAACTGTAAGCCAAATAAACCTTTCGCCCTTCAACTCTGGGTGTCGGGTATTTTATCTCAGCAACGAGAAAACTAACTGATACAGAAGGGAAATGGCAGCACAGATCGGGGGGCCCCTGTGCCAAAGCTAGAACTGGAAAAAACTTCCAGGTCTTTCGACGCCATGCCACCGTGTGTCACCCTTGTCTCTGGTCCCGATTGCTGTTTTCCCTCTGCTGTGACCTTCTGGGGAGACTGGCTAGAGTCTGACATGTCCTTCTGTGCTCTGGGGTCTTCAGTTCAAGCCCCTTCTCTGTCCTTGTCCCCTAGAATTGAGTGTTACCTGCCACGTGTTTTTTGGCCAAGAAGCAGGAAGATGAATCAATGTTTTTATATTTCCTTAAAAAAAAAAAAAAACAACAAAACTTCGACCTGGACAAAAATTTTACTAGGAGGGTCAGGTTTGTGAGTAAAAATCCTTTAGAAGATAAGAATCTGTTTGGCCAAAACGGAAATGTTTCCTATGGTGTGGACAATAAAGCGGCCTTTCAGAGCCCAGCTTGCTGTCTGTGGGTTAATTGGGAAGTGGCACTTGGTTGTGGGAACACACTCACAGAAGGCCTTTGTTGTGTGCAGACCTGCAGTCAAGAGCTGCTTGTTTGCTGAGTTTTCTAAAACCTCATTAAGTTGGATGTCTGTTGTGTTTTCCCCTCACAAATTTCTGAAAAATTGACCGAAACGAGGTGAGGTTTGTAACTGTATTATTTAAATACAGTGTTTGACGGAAACCGGCAGGTCGCACTCTCCATCTGTGAAGATTTTCAGGTCAGGAACTGCACATGGATTGTTGCCGATGAGCTCGCTGGTCCCTTGCGGGCAGGCAGAGACCCTGCAGGCTTTGGGGAAAGTCACCATACCTGTGGCCTTGCACTGGGGTCCGTGACCCTGTTTCAGATTTTTACTATTTTAGATGGGCTCGACCAGTTTCAAGTATTGAGTTTTTAAAGTTTTTCTGGAATTTTCTTGGCATCATGAATAGGTTGGAAGGAATCCTACAAGATCTTCATTGTGATTTGGAAGAAAGCCGCTCTCCGTCCCTGCCTTTTAGACCCTTTTTTGTCTTGCCATGTTCTCTGTGATACTGCTGTTCCCAAAATTGTGCCTTTTGTTTCACAGTTTTATTATCCTGTTTTATTTCATACCCAGCTTCTCTTCTGATTATCTGCTGCTTTGTAAGAAATCACTGCAAAATGTTGTGGCTGAAAAAAAGCGATATTCATTTTATTCCGTGCTGGGTTCTGTGGCTCCGGGGCTCCGGAAGGGCTTGGCTGAGGACTGTGCCCAGACTGCAGATCCTGCGGCTGGAGGAGTGGCTCGGGGTTGGGGGTCTCCTGGGGCAGCTGGGGCCAGCAGGTGCCTGTCTGTCCCAATGTCTCAGGCTTCTTTGGGGACTCCCGCTGGGCAGGCCTGCGCTTTCTCTCAGCATGGCGGCCCCAGGGCCCCTGCGCCTGTCCCAGCGTCTGGTGACCCCGTGCTCCCGGGCCACCCAGGCAGGAGCGGGAAGAGACTCCTGCAGGAGGGATGGAGGGATGGAGAGCTGTGCCTGGCTGTTGGCATCTCCTGGGGGCTTCTTGCTGGGGCCTCGCCTGACTTCTCTCTAAGGGTCCCGCACCCTCATCTTCCAGTGAACAGGAAACTCTGCGTTCACATGAGGTCCCGAGTGTTGCAGTTTAAACTTCCAGGTGATCAGGGAGAGAGCTGAGTAAGTGAGAGTCGCCAAGGCCTGGCTTCAGGATTCATGTGGAGTTCCATTTCTTGACGAGATTTCTTTTTAAACTTTCTCATCTGTGCATTAGAGGTGATCTGCCAAGTGATCGAGGAGAACGATTCTGCCTTGTGCCGAGCTCTCTTGCCACCTCCCCCTTTTCCCTCTCTGGCTGTGAGTGGCAGAGGCCTGGCCGACCTGCCCCACCATGTTCCCGCCCTGGCTCAGCCCTGGCAGGGACTCCGGAGAGCGAGTAAGGACAGTTTGCAGCAATCTGTCACAACATGCTTTTCATCTCCTCAGCTGCTTTGGCATCAAAATAAAGCATCTTGTATATTTAAGAAAAGAAAGGGAAGTCCATTCTGAAATCACTATTTCTTCCTGTTATATTGAGACTGAAAAAACCAGCTAAGTTTTAGTTTCTGAGGAAACATTTCTTTGAGCCCTACAGTGCCGTTTGGAATCCACTCTAGCTTTTTTTATGTTTAACCATTTTAGGGGTAAACTTAGCTTCTGCTCAGACTGTAACATGTGCATCTTGGAAAAGAAGGGTGTAACAAATTTTAAAAAGTAGCTGAGGAATACTTCCGTTGTACCCCAAAAACATCACATGTATTCAGTGTCTTCAACAGGCCTTTTCCCTCCACAGAACTTTCTTTGGTGTAAAAGTAACATATGGTGATGGTAGATTTAGAAATACAGAGAAATATAAGGAAAAGGCTGCTGTTTTAAAAGAATCACCCATGTGGATAACAAGAAACAGGAAGACAGTTTGCAGATGGAAAGAGGACCAAGAGATGGTGGGGGGTGTGTGTGTGAAAAGAATGAAGATGTGTTATGTCCAGGCACCAACTCTCCACGGTGAGTGTGATCATTATGAACTGCAGACATGTACTAATAAAATCAAAAAGTAAAGAAAGTCTACCAACCAGGTGTCATCTTTGGCTCCTCCTTGTCACATCTGAGAACACTTTTTTTTTTTTTAAACCAAGAACATGTATTGGTACATTTTACATGTAATGGTTACATTCATCACATTTATTTTGTACCTGTACATGATGCATCTTGGTTCTCCCCCCTCTTCCCCGCCCCTCCCCTCTGTTCCCTCCCTCTCTAATTAGAGCAGGTTTATTCTTAATTTTCCATATTTTCCCTTTCCCTTTTCTTTCCTTTGTTGCCTTTCTGCTTTTCGCCTTCTTTCTTTCTAGTACTCCTCTCCTTTGTATATTATCTTCCTTTTATATAATATCTATTACACCTCTTTGTCCTTATTTACAGTTATGGTTTCTCATATCAGAGAGACAATTCGATGTGTGCTCATGAGTGTCTGATTTATTTCACTTAAAAGTATGTTCTCAAGGAACATCCATTTATATATGAAT
>PVJO010017826.1:0-38157 GCA_004026905.1 Hystrix cristata | reverse complement strand
CATAAAAAAGGATAAACTAGAGTCATTCATATATAAATGGATGTTTCTTGAGAACATACTCTTAAGTGAAATAAATTGGACACTCATGAGCACACATCGAATTGTTTCTCTGATATAAGAGACCATAACTGTAAATAAGGACAAAGAGGTGTAATAGATATTATATAAAAGGAGGATGGTGTGCAGAGGAGAGGAGTACCAGAAAGAAAGAAGGGGAAAAGCAGAAAGGCAACAGGGGAAAGAGAGGGGAAAGGGAAAATATGGAAAATGATGAATGAACCTGCTATAAATAGGGAGGGAGGGAGGAGAGGGGAGGGGCGGGGGAGAGGGGGGAGTACCAAGATGCACCATGTATAGGTACAGAATAAATGTAATGAATGTGACCAATGTATGTAGAATGTACCAATACATGCTCTTGGTTTAAAATAAAAAAAAAATAAAAAAAATATAAAAACTAGGAAGCGACTGTTCTATGGTGCCATTAAAAAATAATAGTAGGGGGTAGTATTACTGAGTATAGTTGTCCCTCTCTATCCATGGGTTCTGCACCTACATATTTAACAAATTATGATTAAAAATACTAGAGAGAAATAAATCAAGTCTGTACTGAACATGCATAGACATTTTTCATGTCCTTTCCCCTAAGCAATACAATATAAAAACTATTTACAAAGCATTTCTATCACATTAGTTACTATAAGTAATCTAAAGATGATTTAAAGTACTTAGATTATATAAAAACATTACACTATTTTATGTAAAGCACTTGAGCACCTGCAGATTTTAGTATCCAAGTGGATCCTGGAACCGATCTCTTCTGAAGAGACGAGCATACTTACTCTCTGCTAAGCACCGAACCAAACTCTCTATGTGGATCCGTGTGAAGAGCTACCACCACTTCTGTATTACAGATGAAAAAACTGAGATGTAGAATCATCAAGTCAGTGTGTCCAAAGTCCTAATGCTGGCAAGTATCAGAGCAGACTGATAAGCAGCAAATTTATTACAGAGCTGTGTCGGAGCCACAGGAGTAACGGCATCCATTGGAGAAACTCAAGGACCCTGGCTGGATCCTGGGCTCACAGAGAAGGCGGACCCACTTTCCGGAGGGCGGGGTGGCTGAGTCGCAGTCTGCAGAGTGAGAAGGGGCGCCGGTGACAGATGGCTACCCGGGCTTGCTGCGTGTGCCGGAAGCAGCGCTCCTTCCAGGGAGTTTGTGTTTAATGTACAAATTAATAATCCAAATGGAAATGGCCATCCGCGGTGTCCTCCTCCTTTCTCTGCTTTGGGATATAAAAGTGTCTCAAACGTATGCTCCTGCTTAGTGTTTCTTTATGGTGCCCTCTCCACAGTGACACTGTGAAAGCGTGACAGCCCATAGTCTCCTTCTCAGCCTGCCTCTCTGGTGTGTTATTTACAAAGTACAGACATGGTTCAGCGCCTTGAAAGTGGTGCTAGAAGAGGCGGGAGCCTTATTCTTCGGCTGCTCAGGACACGTATGAGTGAGAAACCGGGGCTCAGATCAGAGCTCGGGGGTCTGCACATTTTAAGTGTTCACTTCCACCCTGCGGAAGTGAGTTCAGTGCAGCCACAGGAAGGTCAGTGACAGATTGCTTTTAGTGAGAATGTCCCGAAGAGGATCCCCTGGGCACCCTCCCAGACCACCTCTTAGTCATGGGTTATTGCCATATGATTACTATTTATTATGGTCTTATGGCACCTTCAGTGCCAGTTCTGGTTTGCAATTTCGGTGAAAGTAAAAGGATAAAACCATGCACATTAAAGCAAACAGAAGATTTTTAACTTGGTAAAGGAGGTGGCATTTCAAATCCCTGCTGCAATTACTACACCAGCAGGTAACAAGCAAACAAATAAGTAAAAACCTAAGGTGTTTGCTTTTCTCCTTGGAAACCTTTATACCTAAAAGCAGAGAGCAGCAGTTAGACACAGCTGAGCTACTAGGTCATACAATGGATCATTTTGGGGGGCCTTTTGGGTGAATTTAATATTAAAACCTAAGCACACAGCACTATTATTCTGTGACTATAAGAGTTCAAGTCAGCTGGAGGTCCAGTGTAGAGTTCCTGGGTGTATGAACGACATGCCGAGGCTTGCTGCCTCTTAACAAATCTGAGTTTAACTCAGGAAGCCTAGAAAGAGTTTCCCAGACAACTGAACGACTTCTGCATCTTTGAGAAGCAAAGTGTTAATAATTGAACGGAATCGAGCTGAATATTAAGTCTAACAGCAGAAAGTACATAATCGTATTCTATTGTTTCCAAATATTAATGTACAATTTCAAAACTTTTTTCTGTAAAATCAAATAACCTTCAAAAAAACTTGGTAATCCCAGTGTTTCCCTCCTGAAGGCACCTGTAATTCCCAGAAGAAAGTGGATTTCCTCCCCCTCTATTTCGATTCTGACCAGTAGAGCACTTTATGAAAACAAGAAAAAAGTGTGTGTGCCTAGATTATGGGAGATGTAATTCAAAATTCACTCAGTTAAGCAGTACTGTTTCTCTATTACCATTTTCTCTGTTTAGATCTGTTTATTCAAGGAACAGATTTTTATCACCCTTGGCCAGGGCCGAGACTAAGTGAAGGGAGACACTCGCCCTTGGGGTCATGTGAGTGCTTGATCCAGCCATGGGGAGGCCATCACACCTAGCGCAGACCAACCCGTTACTGGGCGGTCCCTCACCCAGGGGACGAGTGGCTTTAGCTCTGGCCACCAGCACCCTGTCCAGCACATCATCCATTCATCTATTAATGCACCCAGCAAGTGTTTATGGAGCATCTGATACCTGCCTTACTAGTCCAGATCTTCAATAAACTAATATAAAACATGTGGCTGTCACATCCTAAGGGAACACAAACAATAAAAAATAAGACTTGTTGAAATGGGATAAGTACTCTGCCTAAGACAAAGTGCCAGGAAGAGTGAGGACTTTTAACAGAGATGTCTTGACTTTTGGGATTCAGTGAGTACCAGCGAGAAGAACACATTTGAACAACAATTTGAGGGAAATACACCATGAACTAGGTAGATAACTGGTGGGAAAGAATTCAGGGCAATTAGAATGGCCCATGCAAAGGCCCGGGGGCAGGAATATGCCTGATACATTGTAAAAGCAGTGAAGAGGCTGAATGGAGTGAGTAAGAGTGAGCCAGAGAGATAAGTGAGCACATTTAGGACTTGCTGGATATTTTTAAACACTGTGAACTAACTTCTGAGAGAAACGGGGACCGCTAGGTGATGTCAAGCAGAAGAGTGAGGGAAACTGTTCCAGGTTGAGCAGGACTGTTTCAGTTGCTCTGTGCATAATGGGCTATGCGGAGCAAAGAGGAACAGCAAAGGTGGGGAGACCAGACCAGTTACCCTGGTGATGAGCTGTGGGCGGATCCTTGACATACTTGAAGGTTGGAACCATCAGAAAGTCCTGATGGGTCGGACAGAAGGGAGGGCAGAGGGGAGTTGGTCTCAGTTATCAGGAAGGATGGGAGCAGAACAAGTGTACGGGCACAGGAAAGCATATGAGTAGAACAATTTTATGGGTGAAGACCTGCATTCTGATTTTGAGTTTGAGAGGTTAGTAATACATGTACTCGAAGATCCTGAGAAAGTGGTCGAATATGTGAGTCTGGGAGAGCTTGAGGCTGAAGATGAATATTTTGCAATCATCAGCATGAAGAGCTTCTCTGAAATTGTGAATCCGAATGAGACTACAACATGGTAGAAAAGAAAAATGTAGAGATGAGAAGAGATCCAAAGAGTGAATTCAGGAGCACTCCACAGGAGAAGGGGAAGAGGAACTGGCCAAAGAGCCCGAGAAGCAGCCGCCAGGAAGGAAGACAGAGGAAGGCGTTAACAGGGAGCCAAGTAAAAAGAGAGGTTCCAGATGGGAATCACGTGCCACCTGTTGCTAATGTCATGGCAGACCAGGGTCAAGGGTTCCTTAGTAGGCTCACCAATGTGGGGGCCACTGGAGCTTTTTGGTAAGTGCAGGTTAAGTATAGCTGAGTGAGGGAGTGGAACTAAGAGAGAAGTGAGACATGGCCTCTCCTCGGTGCAAATGTGCATGGAGAGTACAATATGTCACTTTTTTTTCTCTTCTTATAAGGCTGCAGATTCTGCCATGTGGGCATCGCCCTTGCGACCGCATTCAACACTATTTGCTTCCCAAAGGTCCCATCTCCAAAACCAATCATGTGGGAGTCAGAGCTTTTACATATGAATGGGGGACGGGACACATGCACATTCCGCCCATAACAGCACTTTCAAATCCAGGATCTTCTTTCGGATTTTCAGCATCTCCCGAAGAATGAGAACATTTGTCGGCCCTCTGGCCAGGTTGTCACTTGGTACAGACCAATATCTGAATAGAAGCCAGCTCCCGAGGGGAGAGCATGTCCCTGCCGGGTCACTGTAGCCACCACGACGTCCTCATGTCCTGCATCCACCTCTCTTGCTAACTTGTGTGTGGACCACTTTCAGTTTTCTGAACAGCGTGACCCAGGAGGAAGGGCTGAAAGTTCTGAAAGCTGTGTACACGATAAAGTGTTGAGCAGAGAGAGAGAGACAGAGAGAGAGAGACAGAGAGAGAGAGACAGAGAGAGAGAAGTGAGAGACTTGAGAACAGAATAGACACATTTTTAAAGCAGTTTAAGCACAAAGGAAAGAGGAATGATATAATGGCTTTTGGGGAAAACTGGGTCAAAAATGTATTATTTAATACGATCAGAGAAATAAGAGATGAAAAAAATAATAGCATGTTTCCAGTCTGATGGGCATGGCTCTTGCCAGTCTGACCACTCTGCTTTGCTACTCTACCATTAACATCCTCTTTCACCAGGCATATCTTTATATGCACAGCACATGGTTTAAAGCTTTTCGTAGAATAAGTGAATTTGGAATTATTTTAATAGTAAAAGAAGCTAAAGGATGTTAAAAATGTAAGTTAAGAAGTACCAAATGAGCCCCAGGGCTGGGAAAGTTGGGTGGACATAGGTCAACAAGCCAAAGAGTTCTAAAGAAAGTGGAAAAAATAGATATCAGCAAATAAAATAATAATTGTGTTACTCATAAGTAATAAATTGCCATGGTAGAAGTTCACCATCACAGGAACAGCGCTTCAGTGATTCGTAATTCAGTTATTGTCTCAATACTAAGGAACGTATTTGCTCACAGTTTAAGAACTAATCGTGTTTTTCAAAAGGAACTCCTAAAATGGAAGTAGTTTCTGGACTCAAGCTTTGCAGCCAGTGACTCACAGCTACCACTTATACGCAGGATAGTTTATGTTTGTTCACATCTCTCAGTCAAATTTCTAATCCATCAGGGAGAGAGGGGAGAAAGTCAACCTCAGTCATTTCCAGCGATTCCAGTTCCATCAGGAATAGGGTCAAGTCTGCACAGCCCAGACTTCCCAGGGAGCTCCTTTAGTTTTGCTCCATGGTGCTGCTGTGCAAAGCCTGCGTGCATAAGTCAACATGAGGCCCTTTGGAGATGGGGCAGCTTTGCGGAGGACCGAAGTCCATGTGACTAGCCTCCAGTGTTACCTAAATACATCAATCTGCTTAATTCCCTCAATCTAGGCAGAGAAATGGCACGGTGGGAGAAACAGGTGTGGTCCCTGAAAATAAAACACTTGTTTACAGCCTTAGACAGTTTCTCTACCCTCTAGATAGACAGTTTTTGCCTCTAACCCAACCAACACTCCTCCCCACCCTTCCCTGGATATCTGTAGCCTTAAGCAAGTAGGCTGCACTAATAAATGACTCCAAACTCTCAGCGGGCTTGCAGCGCCAACGTTTGCTTCTTGTGCTTGGTTCCTACCAGGTGCCGATTGGATCTGGCTCTAACTAATGTCTTCTTCAGCAGTGGATCTGGGTTCCCAAGACTGTTGTCATGGCAGATGGAAAAAGAGTGATGCCACTACCATGAAATGATCCTTAAAGTTTCTGTTTGGAAATCGCACATGTCACTTCTGCTCACGATTTCCTGTCCAAAACGTGAGCAAGCTTGATGCTGATGTCTAAAGTGTGCTACTCACTGGGAGAGGCAGGGACAACCTGAGAACAACAACACAACCATCACACTTCTCCTTGGGGACATTTTAGGGAAATAAAATGTCCAGTCTGGTTACCGGATGTGGAGAAGTAGTCATGACCAAATAAAAGCAGTTAGCGTTTTCTTTCTTGCTAACTCAGTTTGCTGTGTTAGGAAGCAGTTCCAGATTATGCAGATTCTAGAAGAAATCCTGAAGGATGGTTCATTCTAACAATTCTATAATACTACCAGTCAGGTTTTAATCAAGACTATGAAACGTGTTAACTCACCCAAACCAACAATTCCTGGGTCCATACTACTTTACTACCTCTCTCATTTTTAAACCACAGGAATTTAGGCACAGAGACAAGGTTGCTTGCTGAGGAAACACAAGTAGTGTATTGTAGGGGCAGGGTTGGCACCCTAAGTTTTTAGTGCCAGGATCTGCACTCTTATCTACTGTCCTACATTACTATTGAGGATAGACCCAATCAGACAGTGTATGGGATCCCAACGAAACAATCAGTGGCAATTGTTTTGGTTCATTCTATGGAATATCCTTTTAAAGATGTCAGCAAAAGAGATGTTTCTTTTTTCTCTGTTTCCTTTGAAACTTAAAGTCTCACTATGCTGTTTTCAGATTAAAGTCCAATTAAGGGATATCATGCCCATAGTCCACATGTGCTGGGACAGTAGGGTAGGTTGGCAAGGGACTGATGAAAATACCCACAGATCGCTTGTGAGAGATACAGTTTATTAGGGCACTCACAGTAAAGGAGAGGGTTGAGTCTTACTAGCAGGAAAGGATAGAGCCCAGTGGCTGAGGGCTGTACAGGAAGTCACTGGAAGACACATGAATGTCCAGTGGCAGATGCTGGACTGGTAAATCACCTGAAGGTCCAGGAGCAGTAGGCCAGGAAGAAATTCACCAGGGTTGGGCAGTGCCAGCCTGAACAGGTAAGTTGCCAAGAGAAATCTGAGTGTCCAGTAGTGGCCAGCTAGACCACAGCTCTCCACAGTGCTCTGCTCCATGCTGTTATTGCAGGGAAGGAGTTTAACCTACATATCAATGACATTAATAGCTTGCTTTGTTCCATGGTATGACCAGCATTCCAAGGAGCAGCATATTTAGCATACGGCAGAGAGTCAGTTCCCACCGACAGCGTGAGTTTGCCCAGTGCCCAGTGTCCCTCAGCAAATTCTCACCCAGACATTTTGGTCCCTGTCTGCTCACAGTGTCATCATAATTGGTGGGAGTCTTGGGAACACAAAAGGCACATTTCATGGACAAGGTGCTAAATGCCTTAGTTATTCTCAGGGAAAATACCAGGGAATAAAATATTCATGCTGTTGGACATTCAGTAAGGAGGTTATGGGTACCATTCACTCCTAAGAGTTATCTTTCTGGATACTCAGCTTTTAGTCATTTACAGGGATTCCTGACTCCAAATGTAGGCTCTAATGTGTCTTGCTTGTTAAGAATCACTCAAAATTATCAAAGCTATTCACTCAGATCCCAAAACAGAAATTTCCACCTTCTGTTCACTCCTTCCATTTTCCTTTCTCCCTCCTGCACCTGACACGAGAACAACCGTTCATGAAAACAACAGTCCCACACACGTTGCTACTAGGACTTGGTCCTCCTGTCACCTTCCTTGTGTTGTCCTAGAGGAGCACAAATGTCCATCACAGTTTCCAGGACAAAGTGCCACACTGCCACATCCATGCTTTCCCCTTGCTTCACACACATGCAGACTCACGAATCCTGGCACAGACACACAGACAGGTGCGGGCAAGTGTGCACATGCATTCCTCTTAATCTTCCTTTATCTAGAAATTTTACTTTCTAAATGCTTCTTCATGAAAGAGAGAAAGAAAGAAAGAGAGAGCGAGAAAGAAGAAAGAAAGAAAGAAAGAAAGAAAGAAAGAAAGAAAGAAAGAAAGAAAGAAAGAAAAGAGAAATGAAAAAGAACAAAAGATGTACTTCATTGAATTTTATAAAATATATATGTGAAATATTTTACATAGTGCCTAGCACACAGTATGAACTCAAGAAATGCTAGCTCTTTTTTCTTAATGGAGATAACTATTCAAACCATTTCAAAAACCTCTAAAGCTTTGTTCTGAGTTAAGATCTAAGAGAATATATTCCAATTCAACTAAACTCACTTAGAACTGATTGAGCAACTATTTTGTACTATATTTCTATGGACTGACGTCCCCCTCCCAACTCATGTGTTCAAACTCTAATCGCCAGTGTGATGGTACTTGGAGATGGGGAAGTAAGTAGGTCAAGAAAGTGGAACCCCCATGTGGGATGAGGATCCTTCTAAGAGATAAGAGGGACTTGTCTTCTCTTCTCTACGTTCTGCTCCTATGTGATGATATAGCAAGAATGTGGATATCTGTCAAACAGGAAGCAGAGTCTCACCAGACACAGGATTGTGATGGTGGACTTTCTGTTCTCCAGAGGTGGGAGAAATAGATATATATTGTCAAGGTCACCCAGGTATGATCATTTGTTAGAGCAACCCAAACGAAGATACATATATTGTGCTAAGTTCCAAGTCAAGATTTTCCTCCAAATAACTGACAGATTATGTCACCTCCTGTGGCCAGTTTCTTCAGGGTAAAGTAAAGATGATCTTTGTCCCTCCTGACTCTTAAACATTTTATGATTGACAGTATTGTCAGAGAGGCCTAGTATTGACCATTCCATTTTTAATGGTCAAAGCTGTTTTGCAAATTGATTTAGGAAGATATGAAAATCAGTGTCCTTCTCTCTTTGGTAAGTTCCAAAGACCTGTCAGTCTTGGACAGAGCCAGTGCTGAGAGTGAAGAAGACAGGCTGGGGCGAGACTGTGCCCCTGCGCAACTGCGGACCATCCAGGACAATTCTAACAATGACATTCCAACAATTAGTTCCATGATCCCCGTCTATCTTTTATCTCCAGGGAGTGTACTTCTTGTCGGCTATAGCCTTTTGGAAAAGTACAGTCTGGATTTTTATAAAAACACGTGAGATACATTTGAATTGTCATGACTAAAGAGCTCAAATCAACTGGCTCGTCACTGTAACAGGAGTTAATTCAAAATAGATGCTTGTCGGCTTTATCACTCTGCTCAGGAGAATTGCAAAGCAACAAAACACACCCACAAAATCCTTACCAAAAGAAACAACTGTTCAGCAACCACCAAATTATTTGCTGATGTTTTATGCGTGGAACACAGGAACATAATTCTGCTTCCAATATCTCCCCAACTGAAATATGTATTACATGATTTTAATGTAGCAAACCTAATCTACATGCTCTGACAAGAAGACAAACTCCCATGGGCAAAGTTGTCTTTGACTTTTTTTGAAACATTCGCGTAATTTTTATTTTCTGTATATCTGCTCAGAAGAATAATGTTTCCTCTCAGTCTATTCTCAAGAAAAATTTAATTTTTAAAGCCTTGCAGGGGAAAAAGTAATAATAATACAGGTAATCAAAACATGAAACCAGGCGCAATCTTGCCATCATTTCCCAAGACTGTTCCCAGCGTAATGTTTACCAAGAGGGACTAATTCGGTAGATAAACCAGGCAACTAGGCAGTGTTTTCAAAGCATCGAAGCAACATTAGTTTGCAAATCACTGCTGAACCTTAATGGAATCATTTCTAATAACAAAATAGAACTTACAGTGGCTTCTTAGAGGAGCATGATTTTGTCTATGGAGATTAAAATATTTCCCTAGTTAGTTGTCAGGGAGAATTAATTTATAATGAGCGTTATATAAAACAAGTGGAAATAGCTCCTTTGAGAGGACTTTTTTACGGATACATAACCAGGGCCGAACAATTCGAGGCCTTCACTAGAGCATCAGATTTATAATAGAAGACAAACGGCAGTCTTTCAGTTGACAGTACTTCTCAGTTGTGATTAGAACCATATTTCTGTGCAAAATTCTCTGCTAGTGCTCTCATTCTTTTCCAGGTCAGGGCTACACACAAATTTCCTTGTGTGTGTGTGTGTGTGTGTGTGTGTTGGCCAAAATAAACAAGCACAAATCTCTAGTTAACCACACAACTAAAACAGAGCAGGCAGGAGCCACGTGGCCCTGTTCTCAACTTCTCTCCACCAGAGAGGCTAGTCAGTCAAGGGTGTGTGTGTGTGTGTCTGTGTGTGTGTGTGTTGGGGGACTGAAAGAGAAGACAGTATTTAAACAGATGTAGTGATAAGCACAAAGGTCTAGAGTCAAGGAAACTATTTGCAGCAGAAATCTGAAAACATTTCTAAATTCTGAAAAGAGCTGAGCACTCATCTAAAGGGTTTGCGGCTCTCCATTCTCAGTCCATTTGTGTGACCCTTTCCTTTCCTCGTACGTGAGTCCTGCCATGTCTATTCCAGAGAGCTGAGGAGGAGCCTCAATGCTCCACCCGCCTGTCCCGCGGCTCCAGGACTTGGCTTTGGACTTCCCCCGACTGAACCCAGCAACACTCCTGCAGCTGGGCTGCACCTGGCCTCGGCCAGGACACTTCCTCTGGCCCTCGAGACACAGCACTCTGAGACACATGCGGGTGTGAGGTCCTGCCGTCTCCTCAACATGCTGACTCATTTATGCCCCCATTATCACAGAAACCAGGAGTAAATCCTTCCTCTTGGATTGGTCAGCATTCTCCTTGTTTTCAAAGTACTCTTTTCGATCCTCTCTGATACACACTCTTCCCTGTCAAACAAAGGCATTCAGCAGTATCTAGGGACATTCAGGAAATATGGCATCATCAACCTTGGTTATTACGAGGGCAGAGTCTAGGAGACAGATGTTCAGCTGTCCTTACAGAAGATGAATAGAAGGAAGGTTCGCTTTTAGTTCTTTTGAGCCTCCTACAGTAGACTTAAGATCCAAATAAACTCTCCTGCCATAGAAGCTGCAAACAAATGAGCTTGGACTTTACCTTCAGGGTTGCTCTCAATTGCTTCCGGTAGAATGAGGTGACAGGAAGGAGCCAAGCCCTCCACTCTGGAGCCATCCTTGGGGTGGTATCCAAAGGCTAGGAGACAATGGCCAGTGGTCAGAAGGTGAAGGGTCACCCAAGGTAACAACAGGTGAAATCCACACTAGGAGGCTTCCTTAGGATCTGAGGCAAAGGAGAGAGGAGGACCAAGCCCAGAAAGAAGGAAGAAGGTGACACTTAGGCATGTAGGCAAGGAGCAGGGATCAACAATAGAAAATCAGCCCTTGAAGGTGCTGGACAAGTTACTTTGGAGTAAGGCAGGAGTTATCCTTTTAATAGAGGTCAGTGAAAAGAGCATCACACCAGTGGCACGTTAGCAGTTCTATCCCACCCCAAGAGGGGACTGGCATCTCTCTCTATTCTTTCTGCTTATAGCCACCCAAGTTTCTCAGGTGTAGGAGAGGTGATAAACTTGCCTCTGTCAAACGGGGACAGTAAAGCCCACGCCACAGAGTATTTGTCACAATAAGAGATGATGGGCTTAAAGTGCCTGCACACATATAGGCACTTAATAAATGATATATAATCTTATTTTGCTGTGTCAGTAACTTTTAAAACCCCACACTCACACACAAACTACCATCTCTAATGGCCACATAAAACAAAATGACCTTTTCTTTATTTTCTTTATTGCAGTAATAAATAGATTGTTCAGCAATATGTTTCTTCACATTAAATATATATTTTTTGCCAACTTCCACTATGGAGGGCAACTATTTCCATACACACAGGTTAGTACTAGGAGAAGTTTGGAATGTTGCTGGAGCCTCCAGTTTTGCGTCCCATATTGGCGTGGAGAATTGTAGTATAATTTTAAACCCTCCCATCAGTGAGTCATAACCCAATCAGAAAAACTTCAAACTGAATTGAATTTACTTCTCCTAATGCTCATTTCAATGACAATCCATGGGCTTTCTTCTGTCCACTTAGCTCTTTTTAGGCACCGAAAGTTTTCTTGTGTGAGATAATCCCAGTGGAATTAGCCAGCGAAGCTTGGGACCAAGTGAGAGGAAGAGTGTGCTCCTAGCTAATGCCTGCACATGGCTGTGACATGACAGTGTGTGCTCTGGGGCTCACGGTCTTTCTCCACTTTGCTTTGGGAGCTGCTGAGCTAGTGCCACTTTCAAGGACCAACTAACCACTTCTTTCCCTGGTAACTGCGCGTGTAGAAAGAGCTGCACTCGTGTTCATTTGGAAGTCCTTCATATGCTAGTCACAGATGCAGAGGCCTGAGGGGAATAGGCAGTGACTTCTTTGCCTATGCTTTCTAAGCACCCTGGTAACTCTTAACTTCTCTTTTCAAACTACATTCAAATTGCAGTTTTTTTAATTAAAAGCAAGTGTGGAGTATATCATATGAATAAAAAATAATGTATGAGCAAAGTACCTTTTAAGTTTAATAATGAAATGAACACTCATGAACTTCATCACTCAAATGCCCCTTCTTCTTTCTCCCTAACAGATATGACTACTACTTTAATTTAAAAAGAAATCACTCTAGCTTTGTTTTCTAAATGGTTGTAGTAGTCAGTACTCTCCAGAGAAACACCATCAATGTGATGTATACAGATATAAAAAAATGTATTATAAAGAACTGGCTCATGCACTTACGGACACTGGCAAATGCTCAGTGTCCTCAGGGTGCATCTACAAGGTGGAGACCCAGGAGGACTGATGATGTGGGCCACTTGGAAGGCCACAGCATGACGTGCAGGAAGAGCTGATGCTTCACTTGAACTTGAACGGAGGAAAACAGTGGATGCCAGTTTGAAGGCCGTCAGACAGGAGGAATGCTCTTCTTCCAAGGGTGGGCGGCCCTTTCTTTCCATTTAGGCCTTTAACAGATGAAATGAAGATCACTGGCACTACATAGAGCAACATGATTTACTCACTCTGCCAATTTAAATGCTAATCTCACCCAAAAACAGCCTTGCAGAAATTCCCAGAATAATGTTTGGCCACATGTCTGGGCACCCCATGGCATAATCAAGTTGACACATAAAATTAACCAACACAATGGTTAGATCACATATGGATGTACATCTAAATGATAAAATCTTTTAATTTAGCCCTAGTTAAAACTTTATATTTGCTCTGCATAAATATAATCATTTTTGTGTGCATATTTTTATGATTTTCTTTTAGTTGGCATCATACTTGCAGTATGATTGATTTAAACACATATTCCTTTTTATCTACTATTTTGTGTTCCACTATCTGATACACCACAGTGTATTTACCCCTTCTATTTTGGATAAATATTTGGATTGTTTGATTTGTTTCACAGTTCTAAAGATAGTGTCTATGACTATTCTCGTATAGGCCCTCTGCTCCTTTTCTGGTTTTGTTATTCAAATATGCTCTATCTTGATTATTAGTTCAGATGCAACCAATTTCCTGCACAGAAGCCTGAAAGATCTGTGACTTAAACAAGAGAGACTATTTCTCTCTTCTGGATTGTCCAAGCATAAGCACTTCTGTGCTGATAACCCAGTGCAGTTATCCAAGTATATCAAAACACACTTCTGATATTAGTCAGCTTCCCATTGCTGGGACAAAATACCTAACACCTTCAATTTAAAAGAGAAAAGGTTTATATGGGCTCACAGTTTCAGTTGATTCAGTCCACGATTCCCTGACTCCATGGCAGAAAACACATGGCAGAATAGCCTGGTATAAGAAACCTGCTCACTGCATGGTAGGCAGGAAGAAAAAAGAAGGGAGAACCAGTAAAAAGAATGCTCCAAGTCACACTAGCAGTGATTCATCTCTTCAGAACAGGCCCCATCTCTGAACAAGATACTTTGGGGGGACATTAGTGAGGACTCTAACATGTCCTACCACACATAACACAGCGCTCCCCTTCTAGGGACAACAATCTCCCTCTGCAATTTCACCTGGAAGTGTAGACTATGGGAGCATCTCCATTCACTCTGTTAGGTCTACCTCTAGAATCTAGCCACCCCAAAGTGACGTCTATTTAAATATTCGCTCTCTTTTCCCTCCTACACAATAGTGAATAATGAATGAGATGGTGGTTAAAACAAGCAAAACAAAAACAAAGTAAAATTTATTACTAAGAAAACCAGACAATGAAAACTTCTAGTAGTCACTGCTAATGAAGAGCTAGATGCTGTTGAGCAGGATTATTTCTGGCAGCGAAGAAAAATTCTTGCTTTGCATGTGTAGCAGCTGTTGTTTTGTGTATTTGGCAAAACTTTGTCCTCCGGTTTTGCCACGAGAAGACATTTCCCTGTCTATTACCCAGTCCGTCACCGCATCCAAATTGTTATTGGAAATGTGCCCTTGTGGGGAGAAAATGATATTGTAGACAGTTCCTGCTCATCTGGGCTTTAGGGCTTGGGAATTGCTTTAAGGAGTTAATAAAACACAGTTTTGCAAGTGAGTCTTGTGGGTTCTTTGGCACATTTCCCTAGCCTGCTTAGAATGTTTGTTTCTGGTCAGTTCCATGTTAGAGCGATGACAGTCAAAGATCTGAGGTAAAATGGAGCCATTCAACGAGTGCATTGGGTATACGGATCAGCCACGAAGACGTTACAGAAGTGTCCAAGATAATGCTCTCCTTCCTGCCTGTTTGGATTAAGCAGAGCACGAAGGTGGTCATCACTGGCCACGAGTACCCCCACTCCTCTAACTGCGGCTGCACAGATAGAGTATTATGAGTGTAGAGTGTGGACACCTTAGAAACTTTAATCTAAGCAGAGATTTTCTGTATCAAAGTCTTACTCATGATCTCTGTGTTTTCCCAGTCCTCCTCTCCTTCAGCTCATCGTCAGCTCCCCTGAAGTCATTCGAAAGGAAGGAAAGAGGAGAAGCTGCGTCCGCCGGTGGAAGATACGTCCCAGGAGATACACTTACTGGGGTCGTCCGCAGGTCCCCAGGCTTACTCCAGCCCGCCGTGTCTGCAAGCTCAGAGATGTCAGGTGTCTTCCCAGAACACGTCACCAGGACTCTGCTCCTGAAGTTCTGCTTCAGGGTCTCAATGTGCACTCAACGTGATGTAAATGCTGTTCAAAGATTCCAAACAACAGAAGCTTAAACCTTTTCACTTAACGGTTTTTACATGAGCAAGCCAAGGTGTCTGCTTGTGGTGACCGGGACTCACAGTGTTTCTAGACACCTTATACAACTGCCCATCCCCACTTCTCTTCACATTCTCATTCCATTCCGCTGAAAGGAGGCTAAAACGGATTAAATGGCCACCACTTCCTTTCAAAGTCATAATCTAGACAGTGTACGTGCCACTTATACACTTCTTCTCTTTGCAAGAAATGGGTCCTGTGGCCACACTTGGGAAGCCGGGGAATGTAACCTTTATTCTAAAGAGCCAAGCACCTTTTGAAAGGAAGGAAAAAGACTCCGGATATCAGGGGAAATTAGCTGTCTCTGTCACAATCCTTATAATTTTTCTCTAGTAGATCTGGCAATAACTGAACCATCGTTAAAAATCTACTATGCTATTGGCTTTGTCAATTTCTCTACAGGTTTTGCTTTCTCATATTCCGCACAATAGCATCAGTTATATACAAAGTTAAAAAACGTGTCTTACTGGTGAAACCAGTCACTTATTAATATGCTACAAATTTTTCATCTTATAATATTTTCATATGAAATTCTATTTTGTCTAACATCCATGTATTTACCTCTTCTATTTTCAGTATTTGTCTGATGTATTTTATTCTTTTATTTTACTTTCACGCATCTTACATTATCTTATGAATAGCATATAGCAAGCTGTTTTATTTATATTGTCTTTTGCTATTGATATTGCCTTTTGCTAATTTTTTTTTTTTTTGAGACAGAGTCTTGCTATATAGTTCAGGCTGGCTTTGAACTTACTACATAGCCCAGGCTAGCCTCGGACTTGCAGTAATCCTCCTGTCTCAGCCTCCCGAGTGCTGGGATTACAGGCAAATGCCACCATGCCCAGCTACTCTTGTTTGTACTAAGTATTTTGCTATCACAAAGCTTCAGTATTTAGCCACATGCTGACAGTAACTTGTATCTTTTCTGGTATATCTTTGGGATGGATTCCTAGTGATGAGTCTGACATGTGGAAGGGTAAATACACGTATCATTTTACTAGCTCTTCCGTTGCACTGGGTTGAAGTGTCGGCCATACAAGAGCAATATTTGAGGGTGCCCGCTTCTCTGTGAACTCACCACCACAGAGAAAGGGACACGCTACCATGTCTGCCAATTCAGTACGTGCAGAGTTTTACCTCAATGTACTTTTATTCTGAATGAAGTTTATCATCTTGCCATATGTTAGAGCTATTTGCATTTCTTTTCTTCTGTGAACTGTCAGCAAAAGTTTAAATTAAATTTCTGGCCTGGGGACCCTCAATCTTCACATTTTAATCCAAATCCCCGTGTGGGATTATTGAAGGCTGCAGTAATGAACTCTCGGGAGAGACTTTTTCTGCTCTGCGCAGAGCCGAAAGTGAAACAAAATAACCCCTCCTGGGGGGAGCCCCGGCTGGTTCACCCCTGTTTGCCCCACTCTGTAGGGCACCAGCTCTAGGTGCGGTTTTCTAACCTCATCTCTCCTCCTGCACCGCCAGGTTTGTCTGTGTCCCTCTCTCTTCTGTGGCCTGTTGAAAGCTAGCTCCTGGCACCCCAGGGATACAAGACCTGGTGTACCTTTTAACTTATTTCAAAACAATTACACCTTTTTTACACCCAGGCTCTAAAATTTTTCTTCCTACCTGACCACTGCAAATTTTAAAAGGTATTTGGAAACAACTTTATTCAGTATTTTCAAGTTTTCAGAAACAGGAGAGTCTTTTCAACCCAGGTAGTCTATAATATTGCAAGAAACAGAAGCATTTACAGCTGTATTCTTACAAATACATAAAGGGAGATTTGGTCACCATCAGTGACTTTGATAAAACGGTCAAGTTCGTGAAGTCAGGAGTGGTGGCTTTTTTGCTAGCACTCTGTGCCCGGGACTGAAGGCAGGAAGCAGAAAAATGCGTGTTCCACAATATTTTTTGAATGGATGCAAACGAATGCGGACAACAGAAAGACCTCAAAGATGCATGGGCCAGTGGGGGTGCTTAGTGCTAAGTAGTGCATTCAAACATCAGACGCAGCGGTCTCCTGAGACAGGACAGCGGCTGTTGTGTGTTTGCACCAGAAATTGAGACTGAACCCAAGCAGAAGCTGATGTGGCAATGTATAAGAAACACAAATTCACTCAAAAGCGAACTGCTTGTGGTTATTCACTGACACAAAATCACAAAGTTATTTCCATTTCAAATTTAGTTAGAACTGGAGACAATATGACAAAAAGGAAATCTGAATTGGGTATTGTTAAGAGACAAAGGAAGAGTTGGGGACTCAAGTCAGTAGATTTAGTTCAGTGGCAAGTGCAAGGCCTTGAGTTCAATCCCTCGAATCTCTCACCCTCCAAAAAAAGAGAAAAAAGAAAATATTCACAGAACTATCTTCAAGTGGCTGAATGAGAGGAGCCATCTATGACCTGCTCCCCGCCAAGTTGGAATAAGGGGACATGATTCATAGTCTTTGCCCACCTCATTCCTTGTTCTTAAAGAAATTAATCACTTGAAAAGTGTATGAAAAATGTCCTCCAGATGTTAGCTAACAAGCTCTGATACAGGCCAGTGGTTTCTGAGACAAGGAAAATGAAGACAGTGAGCTGCCATTGCCCAACTTGCTCCTGGAGAGCACTTCTGGCCTTCCCGCAGATGGAGGAGCCTGAGCAAAGCCAGAGCCCTCCCAGGGGAGGATCCCAGGTGGGGACTTTGAGGCCCAGACATCCAGGTGGGCAGCCCAGAGGGCCAGAGAGAAGGGGGCAGGGGAGAAGGAGAACACTCTGGGGAGGTACTTACATGTGAAGAAACCATCCGAGGAGGCCAGAGAGAGAGAGAACTGCCCAAAAGAGCAGATGAAACGATCCCTGAGCTCATCCAGGGCTCAGAAAGGTGCTCTTCCTATTCCCCGGAGCAACAAACCATGTATGTACTGCGTGAGACAGGGGGCAGAGCACTCAGGAGGTGAAGAGCCAGATGCTGATTAAAGTCAGCCCCAGGACAGAGGTTCCTCTGACTCCACAGTACGAAGAGTGAAAATGAGCCTTAGAAAGATGCAAGAGTTTTCAAGTGACTCCTACTTTTAAAACTAAAAGAATGCCCAACTCCCATCAAGGTGAAATTGAAAGCATTTAGAACACAATAAAAATATCAGACATGTAAAGAAACAGGAACGTATGAGCCACGGTGAACAGCAGAAAAACTCATTCAAACTGATCCAGAAATAGTAAACGTGATCGAATTAGTACCAAGTACATTCGAGCAGTTTTAACTGAGTAGTTTGTGTTCAAGAAGTCAAAGAGTTACTTGAGCTAATTAGGGGGAGACACAGAATATATGAATGAGGTCTCAATTATGCTTTTAGGTATGATAAACACAATGTCTACAAGGAAAAATACGCAGAATGTGACTTAAAGAATACTAGACATTGCAGAAGAAGAAACAGTCCAAAATGAAGCGGAGAGAAAAACCTGAAAAATCATGAATATCAGTTAGGGGACAAATAAGAGTGCCTCATATATGCATTATTTTGAAGGAATTAATCTGTATCTTTATTCAGTTATCTGTTTTCAAAATTACATAACTGTACACTAAAAATAGGTTTTCTATATAAAATTATAATAAAAATACCTTTTTTAAAAACTGGAAAAAAGCAGTGACCAAGAATTTGCATTTGGCATATTTTCCTCATCTTCAATGTTTGATGCTTTTTATTATTTCATGAGCAGAAAGATCAAGTTTCTCTAACCCAGTTCTTCCCTTACTCATGGGTGCAGAGACACATTGTACCTTCTTTTAGACGCAATTTACTCATCTTGAAAAATGAAGATAATATCAAAATTTTCACTTACTCATTGAGTCCTGCAGTGAACAATACCATGCTTAGCAAGTACTGACTGTTGGGTACCGTGGGGAAAGAGACCCTATTTCCTTCAATAGCTGTGATCACAGAATCACAAGATAAATTAGTGCAGTGAGAACACAATCTGGTCTAACATAAAGCAACTGAGGCCCCACCAGTGAGAAAACTTGCTGAAAGGTTTTAAGTTCTTCAGCGTTAGATGTACGAGTGCAAACTTAAGTCCCACCATCTAATATGCAGACATATTTTTGATAATACGGCCAGAACTATGAAGCTCTTTTCACCCCAAAGAATGTTTTCTTTATCACCTTGAGACAGAAATTTTAAATCAATAGATACTTGTAGCAGCTCGGATTTATAGATTATTATTGTTGTTATTTTATCTGAACAATGTTTTTAAAGAATTTTAATCAGTTGTCTACATTTTAAAACGCGAGAGTTTTATATAAAGTTTGGGATGTTTTTCTTTAAAGAATTTTAATAACTGCCTCTATTGGTATTAGTACATTTGGATGGGATGACATCACTGAAAATAAAAAGTGGCTTCTCTGATCAGCAGGCTCCCAAGCTCTGCAGCCCTCACACAGCCTACCTCTTCTATTTACCCTACTTGTTTGGTCCCCAGGAGACATTCTATTTGCAATGCCTGTCTTAAATTTACGGGATTACTCCATAATGAGTGGGTTTGGTTACCGCAGCTGAGATTACTGGGGTGTCCCAATCTTCCCAGCAGGTGGGCAAGGCAGCCACAGCCGCACAGCGCCAGCAACACAGGTGCAGTGACACTCACCGTCAGGGAACTCCAGGCAGCAGGTGGACTTCTCCAGCCACACTCAGAGAGACACAGGAGGTGGATCAATGTACACAAATAAATGCTTTGGGCATGACTCTTTTATTCTGATATGTAAATTAATTTTAACGAGCTTTGATTATTTGCATTTTCCCATTCAGTATCCCATCCAGCAAGAGACCACTTCTGGACTGTTCTTTCTTGGCTTTGCCTGGGAGTTCAGTCTACTTCCGTAAACCTGCATAAAAGGCAGGAAATAAACAGAGAAAGTTACCAGTAATTCAAATTGACTCTAAGAACATGTTTCTTCCTTTACTGGTATTACAGAAGTGCTTAAATCATATATGTCTGCATTCTCTGAGGTGTTTCATAAAAGGGCAAAGTGGATCGTGCCTTCAAGCTGATGTGTCCTGTGAGGATAGCTGGCTCCTCACTGGCGTTTGAAGCTCATTACTGCACCAGGTCGAGCTGTTGTGGAGCCGCGACATAACACACCCCCGACCTTTAGGATAAACGCCCTTCCGGAAGAGTAGAGCGGAACTGCTGGAGCAAGCAGAAGCCAAATACTGCGCTTTAACAGCAGGACTCAGAGAGGCAGCCTACAGGCCTAACTCTCACGTCTGCTCCCGGCTGCATGTTCAGTAGAGATGGCAGCCAAGGGCCAGTGCAGCGTTTGCAGGCAAAGGAGATGGAAGTGCCTGTGATGTGGCATGGAGTTATATGTTGGGTTTGACACTGTCCTGGTCTCCCCAGTTCATGTTTACTTGCAATTTTAGAGTGTGATCTTATTTGAAAACAGGGTGTTTGGAGATGCAATTAGTTAAACATGGGTCATAACTAGGTATGGTGGACTGTGGATCTAGTTGTGGTGTCTTTAAAAGAGAAGAGATCCAGAGAAGGCACACAGAGAGAAAAGAAGTTCTGGCAAAGACAGATGCAGAACTCGGAAGTGAAGCAGCTTACCGAGAAGTGCCGAGGATTGCTGGCAACCAGCAGAAGCGTGGAAGAGGGAAGGAAGGATTCACCCCTGCAGCCTTCAGCAGGGACGTGGGCCTGCTGGTGTCTTGGTTTCACTCTTCCAGTTTGCAGAACTGTGGAGGAGTAAGTTCCTATTGTTTTATGTCACGTGGTTTGTGGCAATTTGTTACGACAATCCTAGGAATTGCGCATTAATTATAAATTAGGTATACAATTGGAGAAGGGCTGTTGATGCTGCCCAGGACTGGGCTTGGGCTGTGTCCAAATTCAGGACGAGGGAAGGCTGCAGGGTGTCAGGGTTCACAGCAGAGGGACAGAGGTGAGGTCAAGAGGGACTTAACAACATTGCTTAGGGTTTTTATATATAATATAACATACACAGTATCCAAAAGCCGACATTTTAAGATGTAAACCTAAGATTAACACTTTTCTTTTCATCATCAACGTCTGAATTTGTAGATAGGATAATATTCCAGCTCGTATAGTCTATAAATTATGAAAATTCAAAAGCAGCAGCCCAGGAGGAGGATGGGAAAGAGGGAAAAAGATTGAAGAGGGAGAGTGTGGTGCACCGAGATGGTCAACTTGAGCAGGAACACCCAGCTGCACTGAGTTGGTGTGGTTTGGGGCATAGAGGATCCACCTGAGAAGTGTTGCTGACACAATATCAGGGAGAATGTGAGCAGAAAATATTGGCCGGCTGTGTCCCAGGAGAAGCTCTGTGGTGGCTGGTTCTCCCGAAGGAAACTCGGCTGTTCTCGTCACAGAAGGAGCTCGGGGCCTTGCTGTCACCGAGGATGGCTGCTGTTCCCTTCAGATGAGCTCCGGTCTTCATCTCTGCTGCAAGCATCGTATCCTGGTTCCAGTATAAATTTCCTCAGCCTTTTAGTGCAGACACAGATGTGCACTGGATGCCGCCATGAGCTCCCAGCCCCTGACTGGATCTTTCAGGTCTCCAGTGTACAGATAGATATTTGACACTCTTCTCGCATATGCTTGTGTGTATGAATGTTGTAACCTGGACTTGTCTCGTATTAAATCTGCTCTCTTGCAAAACATTGACGCTAGAAAGTTAACAACGCAGAGAGAAAAGAGGACAGAAGAGATAAAGACAGAGACGTAGAAGGTTTAGAAGACACGATTCATGTTGTTTGGTGTCCAGGTGAAGCTGCTGTCCAAAGGACGTGATGCAGGTGATCGAGAGTCATTTAGGCCTGGCGTGGTGGTGCACGCCTGCAATCCCAGCACTTGGAAGGCTGAGGGAGGAGGACTGCTGAGAGTTTGAGGCCAGCCTGGCTTGCATAGTGAGTTCAAATTTAGTCTAGACTACAGAGCGAGACCCGGTCTGAAAAGACAAAAAAAGAAAAAAGGCAATTTAGATGTAACTCGAATCTTTTAAGTGCATTTGTTGAACACTGTAAAGGGCTCTATGACTTTCAGGAATACTTGTGTAAGTCTCCCAGTTTTTCCTGCCCCACTTCAGCCCTTCCTGTCCTGTGCCTTTTTCCAGGAGCCTCTTCCCTCCCTTTCCTGTGGGTTCTCCACTGCAGAAGCCTGAGGCAGCCCCTTCCCTGGAGCGGGCGGAGATGGAGGGTACTGCGGGGAAAAGGACAGACTGATCAGGTGGACTCACTGTGCTCCGCCGGAAGCCGGCTCAGGCAAGACTGAGGACTTCCAGGAGGGAGTGAACGTCGCTCCTGTCTGTATGAGAAGCAGGAGCATTTTGAAACACTAACCCTTGATTTTGCTGTTATAGCCTGCTATTTTGATCCTTTTTTTTCCCCATATTCCCCAACTGAGGGAAGATTTCTTACAGCTGAAATATGAAAGGAAGCTTCAAAATATGGTCAGCCCTTTGTATCTGAGGGTTTGTGGATCCAGCATGGATCTAAAATACTTTTTCAGAAATTGCATGTTAGCCAGCATGTGGAGACAGGCCTATAATCCCAGCACTCTGGGGGGCTGAGGCAGGAAGATCACAAGTTTGAGCCCAGCCCGGGCAATGTAGCAATTTAGCAACACCCTGTTTCAAAATTTAGAAAAAATAAATAAAAAGAGGATGGGGGTATAGTTCAGTGCAAAAGCCCTAGGTTCGATCCACAGAACTGCCACAAAGAAAATTGCAAGTGTACTGAAAACATCCCCACATTTTCTCACTATTATTCTTTAAGCCATATAGTGTAACAGTCATTCACATAGCATTTATGTTGCATTAGGTGTTATAAGTAATCTAAAAATGGTGCAACATACAAGCCGCACATAAACTATATGAAAACACTATGGCATTTTATATAAGGGATGTCAGCATCACATTCACACTGCTCCTCTAACAAATTCTCAGGGAAACCAGAACGACTGCCTGTTTTGTACGAAATGATAGAAACACCAGATTGTAAGATAAGATTTCTGATTATTGTTAAAACAAAAGGGGCAGTCCAAAAGTGTGCTGTAGTCATGTGCTTCGGTCTGTCTCTGAGGGGATAAAGCACCTCTGGGCTGGCTGGGGTGCGGCAGGGGCATCAAAGGAGAACAAACCAGTGAGACGCCTGAGACGCCGCAGAGTGTGCCAGCACTTCCACACGAGGCCTGGCCTGGAGGCCGCAAAGCCACCTCACCTCAGTGGCTTGTCTGCTTTCTTCTGCTACGCTGAATGACATATGTATTTAAAATGCTCAGTAAGTAATTTTCATCATTATTTTGGCTGGACAGCTGACCCCAGGATCATCTCTAAATAGCTTGTTTGAACAGTGTTGTAGCTCACATTTTGTAGAAGTTTCAGGCCATAATCAGCTGGATCCAGGGCAGGGTGGCCTGGCAGACAGGCAGAAGGCAGCAAGGGAAGCAAGGAATGCAAGCAAGGGGCCTAACCAGCTTCTTCCTGTACCTTACGTCTTATCCAGGCTGCCAGGATTAGGGAGGTGCAAACCAATCAGTGGATTGATTTAGTAATCACACGCCCTTAATCCCAGCATCACACACTCTAGATCCAGCCACCTCTGAAAAAGCCCCAACTATGACTGCATGAGGCTTTGGGGGGACATCTAGGCACAAACTATAACATTTGGTAAAAAAGAAAAAAAAGTAAAAACTTGGTCCTAACCTTGGAGGAATACCTTTAAAGTCATACTGGATTTGATCATAAGGAAGAGAAGAAGAAAAAAAATTAACATTCACTGCAATCTCCATTTTCCATACTTGTTCTGATTAGTAAACAGCTGGAGTCATGTCTTCCAAGGATGATTGACTTTAATTTTATTCATAAAGTTTGTGCTTTTATTATGTGATTTTTCACAAAGCTTTCTTTACAGAGAAACAGCACTGTGAAGTAAGTTCATATTCCCTGAGTGAGACATCACTCCAAATATGAAACAAGATTGAATTTGACAAGCTTTCCCCCCGAAGTGGTTTGTTCTTGTTTTCATACATATGTAAAAATGACATCGCGGGACTCACACACAAACTTCAATACAGCAAGCTCCATAATGTGATGATCAGAATAATGTCCTGGAAAACGATTTGCTTTCAATATCCAATATATTGTAAACAGTTTAGAGGGACCAGATTAGCTATATGCATTTTGACTCTCAATGGAGAAAGAAATCTAAGTAATGAATGATTTATAAACTGAAGTAGAAAAAAGATGCTAACTCTTAATTGAGAAAGATCCGGTCTATCTTGGTGACTATTAATCACGCATATAGTGCTCAGTAAGTCTCTGGTCCTAGGAGGTGGATACAAACTAGAGATCAAACACACAGATACCACCTTCTCCTCATTAAAAAGCCCCTTAATAATTAGCTTTCTTCACTTTCCATGATTGACTTTAGCAGTAATGGACTAGGTTAGTTAATTTTGATCTTAAATGTTTCAGAACCCCGTCCTGCACATGGTAGAAGCATATAGTGTCTTGCAAATTAGGAGACATTGCAGATCAGAGTGCAAGCTGCCCAAGGCCCACAGTGACTCCCAGACACAGTCAGTGCTTGGCATCCGTGGGCCTTGGTTCCAGATTCCCACCTTGACCTCTGTAGATACTTGAATCTGTTGGTGCTCAAGACTGTGATAAAAATGGTATAGTATTTGCATAGAACATACACACATCCTCCTATACATGTACTTTAAATCATCTGTAGATCACTTATAATAACTAATACACTGTAAGTGCTATGTAAATGGTTGTTATACTTCATTGTTTAAGGGTTATAACATGAAAAAGATCTGTACATGCTTGTACAGATGCAATTTTTTTCAAGTATTTTGGTTCACGTTTGGTTGAATCCGCTAAGGCACAGCCCGTGGATACAGAGGGCTCACTGTGCTTTAGTGAAATGCAAATGGCCTCAAAACAGTGGAGGACCACCCAAAAGGGGTTGGAGCCATCAACCTCTGGGACGGGGCCCTGCAGGGAGCCCGCCTGTTTTGTGCTTTCACAGCAGAAACTAACAAGGACATAAACGGGGACCGAGGTCCCACACACAACCCTGGAATTAGAAATAAAGTAGCTGCAAGCACATTCTACCAAAGGGAGCAAGCAAGGCCAGCCTCCTGAACACCTGCCTTTCCCTTGTAGTCACAGCTGACCAGTGTCTCAACTACCACTGACCTCACACACTGACCTGTCAGGACACCACGCTTTCTGCAAGTTTAAATCCCTTATTTTGCATGGAGGATCTGAATGAAACTTTTGGCAGGAATGTTTGTATCTGTTATTTTGCTCCCCTTTCCTTTATTCAGAGAACGGAGGGCCTGGCCTGCCTCTGTCAGAGCCGAGACTCCCTTCTGGCTGGAATAAAAGTCCCAATAGTAAGTTTTGCCTGTATTTTTCCTGGGTTGGGTCTGATTTCTACCATTTCTGCATCTAAGAACCTGGTTCTGGAAACGGTATTGAAGACAGACTAATTATAACAATAATAGAACCCATTTGGTATTATTATCATCTCTGTATAGAGAATACACACTTCAGAAAAGTAAGGAAGTGGGCAGAAACAGAATACAGGTGAAAGAGAGTCCGCAAAGAGAAACAAACCAATGACAACAGTAGTGTTCTAAAGCGCACGTCCATGGCAAGAGGAAACCCACTTCGCAGTTATTCCTCGGTGTGAGTGGAGATGCACCCTTCTCTGAATTTCCAATAAAATCAAACTCTTGTCATCCATAGTTAACTCTCATACTCATGAAACAAGCTTCAAGTTTCATTTTCTTCAGGTTAAAAAGAATAATCTGCTCCTTGTGAGGGTTATGTTATGCACTGAAATTATTAAATTGCCATTATGATTTATAGATCACAGTCACTTGTGAGCTTAGCTTGTGGGACTCCGTATCTGTAAGTCTAACTATTTGAAACATTGATGAGTTGGAGTTGCTGAGACTATAAAACGGAAGTTACTTAAACCACCACATTTAAATGCTGCCGCTTGGGGTCTGATGGCAACAATCAACACCCACCTCCTCACCCCACCCACATCTGCCATTGCCAGGTACTTTTTTGTGTGTGACATTTGACATGTTCTATAACACAGCAGGTCAAGATATGGCTCTTTAATTTGTTAACTGTTATAATTTTATGGCTTTCTTTCTAATTAAGTCGAGCCTAATATTGGAAATAATCATTCCCCCATCTTCTCCATCATCAAGGGTCTTTTGTGGAGGGTTGCTGCTTCATTCGAAGCTAATCTTTCTCCATGACTTCAGGACAGGTTATTAGTACTTACCGTTCCATACTGCTTCATTCCCTAATTATTCATTCTATTTCTCCTTTCCTATTCTTCACGCAAGCAGGAGTGTTGTTCCTCCTCACACAAGCAGGAGTGTTGTTAAAAAGAGACTAGTAAATTTCACCTTTCCCATTTTTAACCGGCCTATCGGTGTGTCACACACAATTAGGAGTCACTAGAAACAGATTGGCTCACTGGGTGAAAAGCCATCACATTCTGGCTAATGGTCATCCCCAAGCTCCATGCTCTTGTGTCTACACCAATACTGCTCTTTTAAGTGAACCATTTTGGTGGCATCTTGTCACATGATTGATCGGGAGTACAAAAAGGGGGAGGGATGATTTTTAAATCACTGTTTCGTTAGTTGATAATTTAGTCTTCTGTGCAGTTTCAATCACAAGACCATATTAGTTTAGATGCCAGTGACACTTTCCTCTATTAGTTTGCAAAAATTAGAGGAAAAGTTAGGAAATGAGTGGAAGGAAAACAATGGCTTATTCTAGAAGCTTCCAGGAGAAAACACAAAAGGGCCCAACAATTTATTTTTGCCCTTATAGACTGCTGTGACAGGGCTATACAGGTTGTGCAGATCTGCCATCGAGTGAACTGTGATCGGTTCTCATCAGACCGAAGCCACTGAGGCACTTGCTGTTTGCTTTGCTCCTCCCCAAACACTGGAGAAACAAAAGACGAGTTCTCACTTTCGAGTTTTCTGTGTCTCTTGCAAACAAATCCTATTTGTATAAAATGTTTCAGATATCTGACTTTTATCATTGAACCAAACTTTCGGGCTGCATATTAAATATGCCATTCTACCCTAGTCCACACCCATTTCTCATTTCCTTTCTTTTATCTGTATGCATAAACCCTTTCGAGATAAGAGTCATATTCTGCTTTGTGGCAGTCTTAATTTTACAGGATATTAATTGTAAATCTTACTATCTACTAACTGTATCTGTTAAAAGGACATAGAAAAAATATTTATTAAATGGCTAAATATGTTCCTCATCCTTGTTAAGATCTCGGTAGATGAAATATTCTCCAAGAAAGATTATTGGAGAATTATTTTCGTAGCACAGTTTCCATCGCAACAGCACATATAGCCGTCAAGCACAAAGACAAATGCCCCCACGTGGAGCTAGTTCCTATTCCCAATAGATGGAAAAGTGCAGAAAGAAAAACTTTCACCCGCAAAGGGCACTGAGCTTCTGCCTGTAAACCTCCTGCTGGATCTTCCGTCTTTAAGCAGGAATCTAACTTGACTTCTCAGTTCTCAAGCATTAACATGCATAGAGACTCTCAATAGAAGAAAGAAAAATGCAAGCGATGCTATATTTAAATAGTCTACACTATATTTGAAAAGATGTGAGCTACACTATATTTGAAAACCTGGAACACCTCACGGAACACTTGTACTATCGTTTTTGCAATAGAGGCCTTTCACTTCATTGGTTAGGTGAATTCTTACGTCCAGTATTGAACATTTTTGAAGTATTGTGAATGGTATTTTTTACCTAATTTCTTTCTTGGTGACTTCGTTATTGATGTAGAAGAAAACTGTTGCTTTTTGTGTGTTGATTTTGAATCCTACTATCTTGTTGAATTAGTTTATTAATCCTGGAAGTCTTTTGGTGGAATCTTTGGTGTCTTCTGTGTAAATGATCATGTTGTCTGTGAATAAGGATAGTGTGACTTCTTTCTTTCCTATATGTATGTCTTTTCTTTCTCTTTCTTAATTGCTCTACCTAGAGTTTTGAGTACTCTTTTGAAGAGGATTGGTGATTGTGGACACTCTTGTCCTGTTCCTGATTTTACCATTTTATTTCCTCATTTGAGACAATGTTGGCAGTAGGTTTGTCACAAATGGTTTTTATCAGACTGAGATAAAGGCCTTCTAACCCTATTTTCTTCCAGTTTTTATCAAGAATGGATATTGGATTTTGTCAAAGGCTTTTTCTGTGTCTCTTGAGAGGAAGATCTGTAAAAATGTTATCAATCATAAATGTACATGTAGATAAAGGATGCGTCTTCAATTTTCAACATTTTAAGTATGTGCACATTGCTTACACACAAATACAACTCTGTGAAAATGCACTTTTGTGGAGTCAAATTTGCAAACAAAATCATAAAATAAATGGAAACTCTTTAAAAGATTTTACACAATTTATACCTCCAGTATTGGATATGATGGGAAAATGAAATACAAGGAATAGAGAATTATAAAAAATAATTGTATTTTTTATAATTTTTAAATGTTTAATAGTGTAAAAGAATGTTTAATAGTGTAAAAAATGTTTAATAGTGTAAAAAAATGACTGACAAAAGAAACTGAAAAAAAAATTTGACAAAGAAAAAAGTGTATTACAGGGATAAATTAACAGCAATTACATGAAGGTAGTCCATAAAATCTAGCTGACTTTCACCATCATTAACTCTATTTTGAAGGCTTGCATTAAGATGAATAACTGCTTTTTTTCTTTTGGGGCATGGCTGTCCTCAGACAATATGATCACTCTTATTTCCTGGGTGGTGCTGCTCTTTTTGAAATTCTTCGATGATTCTATGTACACCAAAATGAGCATCTCCTATTAGATTTTCCCATCTTCTATGCCCTGATTCTATGTTGTTTTGAGTCTTTGGAAATCCATTTTGTATGCATTCATGTACAGACCACAAATTTGGTGGAAACAATATTGCTGATTGAACAGCAACATCATTGCCTAAATGTCTTCTTATTCTATTGCTCACATAACTATTTTCCAGTCAGTCAGTAGTTTTGCTGGCTTCCTCTAGCAAAGTGACTAATTCAGTAAAAGCTCCTGGAACTTCATCAGCTAGAAGAATAAGAATTCAGGAAAATGACACATTTTTAAACTAAAGTATTCTTTGTTGTTGTATCATGTGATCAATTCCTTCCTCAGAATTGTGATTCCTACCCCCTTATACAGCACTTTTAAAATTATGATCATTATGTATGCAATGTACCAATACATGTTCTTGGTAAAAAATAATAAAAAAATTTAAAAAAAAAGTAAAAAAGAAACCAGAAAAAAAAAATAAAAAAATAAAATGGGAATTGTGGGTTAGCAGGATTTCGGCTCTCAGGATTTCAACTTTTAGAATTTTAGTCCTTTGGGGTTGTGATTTTCAGGATTTTAGACTTTGGGGATTTTTGACATTTTGGGATTTTAACATTTGGGATTAAGGTATTCAGAATTGTGTCTTCCAGGATTTTGGTCACACCGATTGGCCTGAAACAGGCAGAATTTAGGGCCTGATGAAACAGGCCTTTGAATACTCATGTCTTTGCCCCAATGAGGACTACAGAGTACTTTGTTTCTGTTTTTTAGAGCTAAAAGTCAATGTTACCTATCAGCATAAAATTTGGCTGCCAAGATTTTTTGTCTAAAAGAATAATGATTACTGATTTGCTGAAAAATTTGAATATCTCATGAGGTCCTTGTTTCTATTTCAACGCCCCTTTCCCATTTTGTTTTAAGAATCCTCCCCAGCTTTACTGTCTTCAGGTGTCTTCCTATTCACTTGTTCCTTTCTTAAATTGTAGAGAAAATACAATAATAATAGGGGAAACTAGGTGTGCTTCTGCTTTCAGGTGGAAGAGTTTGGTTTGGAATACATAGATTTAATTTAGAGTCCATGCTCTGTCACTTACCAGTTTGGTGATTAGAGCTGTATCACACAGTACTTTGGGACCCACAAGTGGTTTGTGGGTCGCCTTTGCCACAGTAGCCCTGTCAGCCCTGCTCAGAAGATGCCTTCTTTGGTAAGTCACACCTTTCCTTTGTTCTTCCAGCAGCCACATTGGGCAGCAGCGACCCTTGGGAGAGGCAAAGAATCAATTGACAGAAGACCCACACACACCTCAAATTGCTATCTAGAAGAAGGCAGAATGGCCAATGGCCTACGTGTTGCATAGCAGGGTTATCAGAGGGCTTCTGAAGGTCTCCCTCCCTGGTGTGCTCACTGGAGAATAGACTGATTAGGGTAAGACCCTGCCCAGTGATGCAAATTCATTACATGAAGAAAGAGAACATACTGACCGTGGATACTGTGCTAGGATAGTTTGTTAGAGGATCTGGCATGAGAAATTAGAATTCTAAGAGAGTGGGAAAAAAGGATATATGAGTTTGTGTTTTTTGTTTTTTTTTTTTCTTCAGTGAATAGAAGTTGGGCAACCAAAAAACAGCACAAAGAAGTGAGCACCTATAGAAAGATTCAAAGCTTGGAAGAAAAACTTGCAAAAAATAAAGTACTTTCACGAAGGCGACAAATGACTCCCGTTTCACAAATAGCAAACATGCAGCTTCAAGGTCCTGGTGCTCCATTTAGAACATTCCTACCATCACTTTTCCACCCCAGTGTGCTTTGAAGTTAAAAGAGGCAACTTTTATTTACTTGTTTAGTGAGGGACTTCCTGTGTCTCTCACTTCCTGCTGCTCCTGCTTGTCATTTCTGACTTTGCCTGTACACCCCGACATTAGAACAGAAACATAAAAGCTCGAGCTATGAAGAGGGAGTGAGGAACAGACGATCAAAAGTCCCCAGGAACAAGGCCGAGCAGGCATGAAGAGTGGAGGTGTTTTGGGTGCAGAACACTAAAAGTCATGGGAAAGAGACGTTCGCCACACAATAGTGAAACCTCCACATCCGAGACAAACCAGGAATTTGATCACCTAATTTTAGAAGTCAAAGAGCCCACAGAGTCACTGAGGTCTAAAGTCCTGCCACCTTCTCTTACACCCATGACGACTGCTTAATCACTATAATCTCCACCTCCGGATGATTATCTTTGTAAGAAAGTTCTTCCTCATGCGTCAACCATATACAAACACATAGCTTGGTGCATGCTTTTTATTTTATACCTAATGCCAAATTTAAATTCCAAAAAGAAACTATAATATTGCAGAAGGTCACTGGAGAGTGTTTCTCAAACTCAAGCTATGAGGCTTCAGCTAGCAATTAGAAATTTTCACTTCATCTTGCTTATTCTGACATCCAGGAGGGCTATTAAGGTTTATATTTAGAAGCTCTCAAGTCTAGAATGTGAAAATAGAAAAGCCCCACTCCCTCCAAACCACTCTGTCTGCTCAATATATTAGCTGTTTATGCAACTCTGCTCACCCGAAGCAAAATTAAAAATGTATAGGTAACAAAGAAGAAAAACCTTTAGTCCTACGGTTGAATAAATTCTAGTCTGTAGAATGCTTAACAAGAAATTCATGCTTAACTGATACATATTTTTCTTGGGTTCTGGACAAAGACCTAAAGTAGAACAAAATTAAATGTATGTTCTTATTGAAGGACCTCTCAGGAATTATAAATCAGTAAGTAATTCTCTCAGATTTTGCAGGCATTTTATTATATTCTTTTTCACATAGGGAAAGTTTCACCATGTACTTTACTTTCAGAACAACAGTTGATAATTTCTCTGGGTATAACTGATGTACACAGAAACTTGTGTTGGGACCCCCCCATTTTCCACACAGAGAGAATGATAGATAGTGAGGTGCAAAGGAACTAGCTGGATTGGCTCTCGGCTTCTTCAGGGATTTCAGAGGGCGTGTGTGTGCTTATGCAGATCACATTCTGCTCTGCATTCCTCCCTCCCAGATTGTGAACCACACTTCAATCAAGGCAGGTAACTCCAGAATCCAGAATCTTGTAAGTAATAGTGTGTCTGTCCACGGCATTCTGCTCTCGACTGCAGATTGGACTTAATGACCATTAGAGCAATGAAGAGACTGAACCAGGGGAAAACGTGAATCCGCGCCAAGAGACCGAGGTGATATCCTTCCAAAAACACATCAGAGCTTCAGATTTGGAGCACTGAATAAATTTTTCATGGAATTTTTCATAGAAACCTTCCAGCATAGCTTCAGAGTTTGCCCTGTTGCTGATTGGCCCGGCGTCTCTCTCGAAGGGTAAGGTTTCCCACACTCCGGTGACTAACTCGCCGTTGCTTCGTGCCTCCCAGGATGTCACTCCTGACAGAAGCAGCTGCCCCTTGCTCAAGCACATCTTCTTCGTGTCTGACCATGACTCTGGGAATCCTTCTGGCTCAATTCCCCAAGACATGAGAAAGTCAGCAGCGAGTGTCCGTATCACCAGCAGGATTGGGGACGGCCCTGAGTACCAAGCACTCAACTTTGAGTTTTAGGATCACCAATTACTATTAAAGGAGCAATGACTGGAAAAAATCATTGACTCTAGAATGAACATCACCACCTGATAATCAAAGCACTGAGCCTCACTCGTGAATACCAGTGACAGAACTGATTCTGTGTATCACAGTACAGGTCTTCACATGAACAGTTTTCAATGTAATACAAACACTTAGATAGTCATACTGAAACAACACATACCTGGTGTGGTATATTTCCTTCTTAGTAGGGGATTTGGAAACACCTTGCCCAGGTGATTTCTGAAACATTCCTGCCCTCATCCAGGCTGGACACCATCTTTTCTTTTTTCAGCTCCACCTCCTCCCTCCTACTTTCCTCTCTGCCTCTCCTCTCCTCTTCTTCCTTCCCCCCCCTCTCTTCTTCCTCTTCTCCTTTCTTCCCTCCATCCCACCCCCTCTCTCTTCTGTCTTCAATTCTGCCACTTCTTTCCCTCCTTCTCCTTGTTTCTCTTACTTTCATCCATCCCTACTCCTCTCTTCAGCCTGTCCTTATCTTTTCCTGCTTCCTGAGATAAATGATATGTAAATTAAACAAATTTTTTTCAGGAAATTCATGAATTGGAGCGCACAATACTAATGCTAATGCATATTGGTGTGTTCGTTGCATTAAGAATGGGAAAAGGCTCTTCCAGTCATTTGGGAAATGGTCTTTGAAGAAAATAGACTTTTAATTAAGTTTTGAAGGTTTGGAAGGTAATTAGGATGTTGAATTTGAGAGTAGTGCAAGCCTGCTTAAAAGAGTTTTCTTTCTATCAAGTGTGCTTATATTTGGAAGGAAGAGAATCTTAAATTGGAGCAAAAAAAGCCTTTCTATTATAGACGACACCTTTTGGTATAAGGAAGGAAAGAGAAAGAATCGAAGGGAAGGACTTTAGCTTGGGACTTTAGTGCTGGGGACCTGGAATGTCTCTACTAAAGACTATCTGTCTTGGAGAAAAGTGATATTGTACTATGTACTCAAATTTTGAAGTAACAAGAAGGGACGAGAACGGAGAGCAGCCTGTTTATTCTGCACCTGAAAAGAGGCTGACAGAGTGCCCCATGACTCAGGACGCCCCAGCAGAACAATGGACCCCAGAATTAGACCTGGAAGAGATGAGAAGGTCCAAATGTTGTGGGTAAGTGAGAGGGTTAGTAGGGCATGCTCATTACTCCTTCATCTTGAAAAATCAGAACTAATGGCCTTACCTATTTTACCTTTGTAGCCTGCCCTTGATCTTTACCAACCTGTCAAAATTGGAACTGATTTTTTTAAAACCTACTGTGCGGGAGCCCCTCCTTCTCCTGCGCTCTGCTGGCAGTGAAATTGTTGGTGTGCCCTTCCGTCCTTCAAGGTGCCTGTTTGCTTGTTGTCTTCAAATCCCAGCTCTGTAAAGGGCTCAAGGAGGGTGATGGTTTTTATCTGTGCTTTTCTCATCAGTAGATTAAAGGGGGTGTTCTTTGTAGGAGTCTGCATCCTAGGTAGATGCTGAAATTGGGACTGACTATTAGAAATAAAATTACTGTGAACATTTTTTGACTTTGTGTTGGACATATGTTTCTTTCTCTTAAGGAAGAAGGGAATGGTTGGATTGTTTAAGCGCATGTTTAACTTTGTAAGGAGAGGCCTACTCAGCTTCCAAAGTGGAAATGAGCACCATTTTAGATTCTGTATCATTCTGCATTCTCAAGAGTAGCAGATGAGCATTCCAGCGGCCCACATCTTGCCCATATTTCCTACTATCAACCTTTCTTTTTTTACTAGGTATTCTATGGGGAGGTGAGTAGTATACCATACTGTGGTTTGAATTTTCATTTTCCCTATGACTAATTATTTTGTGTATCATCTTGTGATTATTGGTCCCTCATATAGCTTCTTTTTGAAAATCTTATGCTCATGTTTTTGGTGGGCTATTTTTATTCTTAATAAGTCATAAGAGTTTTTGACCCAGTCAGGATACAAGTCTGTGATCAGATATAAAATAAAATATAAGTGTTGCAAATATCTTCATCTTTTTTGGGGGAGGGGGCAATGCCAGGGGTAGATGTATACTAGGCAAGCTCTCTACCAATCAGCTACATCTCCAGACCGCTCCAGTTTTTACACTTACCTTTTCATTTTCCTGATGGTGTTTTTCAAAAAGCAAAAGTCTTTCACGTTGCTGTCACTCTACCTGTGAAATATTATTGGCCTACCTCGAATTTGCAAGTATTTTCTCTGATTTTCCTCTAGATGTTTTGTAATTCAACTCTTACTTCTGAGTCTAGGTTCCATTTCAGCTTAATTGTTGTTTGTTTGTAGTGTCAGGTAAGTGCTGATGTTCATTTTCCTCATATAGTTATGCTTTTCCAACACTTTTTGCTGAGAGGACTATCTTTTCCAATTAAATTCCCTTGCCATCTCTGCCAAAAATTAATTGGCCATGAAAATGTGAGTTTCCCTTTCTGCTCCATATTCTCTTCCACTGATCATTTTTACCAAACCAAGCTGTCTTAATTACCATAGTTTTATAATAAGTTGAGAAAGTCTTCCAGCTTCCCTTAATTATAAATTTGGTTTTGAAAGTGGAAAGGATAAAGAAAACATGATATTTATACACACTGGGGTACTACTCTGCTATTCAGGATAAGTTTTAGTTATTTGTAGGAAAAATGGGTGCATCTTAAGACCATAATGTTAAATAAGATAAACCAGACATCAAGCTTAAACATCACACGTTTTCTCTTACATGAGAAATCTAAAAGTGTAAACAAAATATAAAATAATGAAAGAACAAACTAAAAGATGAATAACAGGAAACATGGAGATAGATTCTTTGCAAATTGGAAGGGAACCAAGAGATGGGGGAAGGGAGGAGGGAGGAAGATCATGGGGAGGGGATGTAAAAAGAATTAAGATGTGTTCTGTACTTGTACCAATCTCTCATGAGGAATATAATCATCATTTACTATAAACGTGTACTAATAAAAATTAAAATAAAAAGTGGTTTTGACAATTTTGTTTCATTTGCATTTCCATATACAATCCAGAAACTTTTGTCAGTATCTCCAAAAAATTCACTGGAGTATGATATTAAGGGATGTCTAGGAAAAAAGAACCAATAGGATATATGTAGGGGAATAAGCCATTTATTGTGAAACTGATTCACATGATTGCAAGGGCCTAGAAGTCTCACAACATTGCAGCCGGAAAGCTGGAGAAGCAAGAAAGCCAGTATCATACTTCATTCCAATACTGACAGTCTGAGAACCTGGCAGACAGCAAGTGTGAAGCGTGCGGGGTTGGTGTAAACTCTGAAATCCGAAGCCCTCAGAAGCAAGAACCCCGATTTCAAGGAGAGAGGAATTCACCTTTCCTCTGTCTTTCTGTTCTATCAGGATCTTCGATGTATTGGATGGTGCCTGTGCGCTCATCGGTGAGGGCAGAACTTCACCCAGTAAACAGATTCAAATACTAATGGTCCCTGAAAGCACTTTCAAGACACACCTAGAAATGTCTTAGCAGTCATCCGAGCAGCCCTTCACCTAGACAAGTTGATACATAAGTTAACCACGACAAGTACTAACTGAAGGTATGTTGAATTTGTAGATGAACAGGCAAGAATTTGACATTTAACAATATTGAATCTTTCCATCCATAAATATGGCATAACTTCAAAAAAATTGGCTTCTATTTTGTTCAGCAATGCTTTATTTTTTAGTACAGAGGTCTTATATTTCTTGTTAAATTTACGATGGAGTATTTCGTATTTTTCTACACTATTATAAATGAAGAGTCTTTCAAAAGTAGCTTTCCCTTTCTGCATCTAGTATATAAAAACCCTGACTTCTGCATATTAATCTTCTATCTTGTAACCCTCCCACAGTTATTATTGGTAGTACAATTACAAGTTCCTTGGTTATTTTTTCATACCTTTGCTATGAAAAGTATACCAATTACCAATGTATACTATGAAATGTTAGTTGCTGTTTGCTTCATAAAGTCTTATAATTATAACTATCATGGAAATTGTTTCATATATGCCTTTGGATTTTCTATGTAAACAATCATGCCGTGCACAAATAGAGAAAATTGTCTTCTTCTGTGATCTTTTTGTCTTACGTTGTACTGAAGTTGTTAGGGACTTCAAGGCAATGTGGACTAGCTCTGATAACAAAAGCCATTCGTGCCCTGATCCCCATTTTAGGGAAGAAGAATTCACAAATTCCATGTAAAATATGACATTAGCAACATCAGCTGTAGGGCTTTTTTTTTTTTTTGTAAATGTTCTTTATCAGATTGAGGAAATTTCCTGGTATTTCTAGTTGTCTGGGAATATTTATCATGAATGGATATCATAGTTTGACAAGTGCTTTTTCTGTATCTTTTAAAATCATCGTATATTTTCTCACTTTTATTCTTTTAAAATGAATTATATCGACTCTTTTTTGCCTGTTGTATCATCTTGCCTTTAATTTTTGAGATAAATCTTACTAAATTATGATGCATTATTCTTTTATGTATTGCCCAAATTACAAGTTTTGATTAGCTAGTATTTTGCTGAGGACTTTTTGTGTATTTCTTTGTAATTATTACTGTCATTTTGTCTTTATCGGGTTTTGCTGTTAGAGTTCTGCTGGCCTCTCAAAATGTGCTATAACAACTCTCTTGCTATACTATTTTCTGAAAGAATTTTGAGTAAGTTTGGTATTATTTTTCCTCAAGTATTTTATAGAATTTTTAAGTGAAATCATGTGTACCTGGAGATTTCTTGATAGGAAGTTTTTAAACAATAAATTCAATTTAGTTAACAGACAGAAGGCTAGTCATAGTTTCTGTATCATCTTGTTGATTTTGGTAAGTTACATTTTTCAAGGACTTTGTTCTTATTCCTTCTAAGTAGTTAAATTTGTTGGCGCAAAGTTTGTAATAGTTTCTTCATTTTAAAACATCTTCACGATCTGCAATGACAATTCGTCTATCAGTCTTGGTATTTTTGTGTTTTGTGTTATTTCTTTCTCTTCTTACCCTAGAGTTTTGTCGGTTTGGGAATTTTTTTTTTTTTTCAAAAATGAGCTTTTGGTTTGGAAAATCTTCCTATTTCTGTTTCCTATCTTACTGATTTAAAAACCATAGACTGTATTTTTTTAGGACAGTTTTGGGTAAACAGCAAAACTGAGAAGAAGATACTAGGGTTTCCCATTAGCCTCTTATCCCTCAATTTTCAACATTCCCTACAGAATAGTACATTTGTCAGAGTTGAGGAACGAATGCTGGCCCAAAGTCCATACCACCCAAAGACCACACTTTCTATGAGTTTATTCTGTGGGTTTGGAATAATGTATGGTGACATGTAAACCTCATTATAGTATAACACACAGTGCCTTCACTGCTCCCTCAAAATCCTGTGCCCCACCTTTGCTTCCTTCTCTGTGAGCCCACTAATCCAAATCCACTTTCACATAACCGTATGTGCACAGAGAGTGCATTATAATAATAAATTAGCCTTATTTCTCCCTCCCAACCCT
>PVJO010017825.1:0-38253 GCA_004026905.1 Hystrix cristata | reverse complement strand
AGCCAGATAATCCAGGTTAGATTACTGTATCTGCTCCTTAATGGCTTTGTGGTCTTGGGAAAGCCACTTAACCCTACTATTATTCTCATTCGCTAAAAAAGAAGAGAAAAACAGACAGACGAAAGATGGGAAAGGATGCAAGTGTGTTGTATTAACATTAATGTGTGAACATAGACTAGCACATTGTGGGAGCACAACACCATTATGGCATATTTTAGGCTTTAAGAATTTCTTGCTCCGTTACAGATCATTGATGTACTTGGTCTTATTACCCAAATGGTCTTGCTGTTTTGTCAGTATGAAATTGGCTAGTGCTTCCCAGCCAGCTTCCTCAGCTTCATCCAATCTGTTTGCCCTTGTGCCTTAATCAATCCACATATCAACTGAGTGTAATCAAGCCTAATGGCCCCATTTTGTGTCACATAAATGTGCTAGTGAAAAAAAAAAGAATAATAATTCTATGTTTCTAGCGCCTGGAGAAGTAAGATTTCACTGAGAAATTAGGAAGGGAAGTACAAGCTCATAATCCTGTCAGCTATTTGACAGCAGTCCCCTCCACTTAAGTCTGTAAAATGAAAGGTCCTTGATCAAAGAATCTGACTCTCTCGATAATGTTCCTTTCGTCCTACTCAGTAAATGTGCTGGACTTTATGGAAGGAGTCTGGAAGTTACTCTGAATAAGCACACATCACATGCAAAACTGTTTCATTTAGAGTACAGGCCAAAAATCATAGGTTTCATCAGATTTCGGGAAACATGAAGAGAAAACTATTTTCAACAGCTCTGCTCCCTATTTTCTATTTTGCTCTTTATTGCTACACACACACACACACACACACACACACACACACACACACAGAGTGTATTTCTCATATAAGAGAAACCATGCAACATTTAAACTTGCATGTCTGACTTATTTAACTTAACATTATGTTCTCAAGTTCTATCCATTTGCCTACAAATGTCTCAAGTTTATCTTTCTTTATGGCACTATAATACTCCATTGTATATAAATACTATAGTTGCTTTATCCATTCATCTGCTGCAGGATATATATGCTGTTGCCAAGATCTAGCTATTACAAACATTGTAAACATTGTATGTAGTTGATAATTGATAGCAATACAAAATAGTTGTTACTATTGAAGTGCAAATAAATTATGTTCAAGGAAAAGAAAATCCTTCCCCACTCCAAGAAAAAGTCAATTTTTCATCCATTTGAACTTTGGTTTTAATATTCCTTTACTCCATAAAAATTTGGAGTATATTTGTACCCCAGTATCCTCTGGAGGTTGGTTCCAGGATGCTCAAGTCTTTCACATAAAATGGTGCAGACTTTTGTGCACATCTTCCCATATACTTTGGATCACCTCTAAGTTATTTATAATAATGTATAATATACCACAAATGCTATGTATAAGGTTTTGGTTAGCAAATAATGACAAGAAAAGTCTGTATATGTTTGGTACAGGTGAAATTTTTTCCCAAACATTTTCAAACCAGTTAGTTGAATCCATGGATGTGGAATCTGAATATACAAGCACATTTGGGGTTCTTTGTCTTCTTTTTTCAGCCAGTTATCACATCTGACTTGTTCCCTCAGTTAATGAGTCAAATAAAATCTTTAAAATATGTTCATTTTGTCTGAGGATCATGATTTTGTATTTTTGAAAGTTATCCTTTAATGAATGGCATGATTTTTACCAGTATGTGAAAGGGATACTTTGCTGAAGTTACACTGATTCTCTGCAGAGTGTCAGTTCAGTTCCATTCTGCTCTTAATCCCTACATTACAAAAAGAGTTCAATTAGGTTTTCACAGAGTCTGCTGCATTACAATCAGAAAAGAGAAAAAACAGAAGTAAGTGGAAATAGACATTCTAATATGGAAAGAAAATAGATTGGGTAAGAGGAGCCAGGGCACATAGAGTTCTTAACCACTTAGCAAGAGATCTGAGAAATCAGGGTGAGATGGGAGAATATGGACAGAGGAAAATGGGATAAACAATGGTTCAAAGTAATTGTCTTTAAGATCTGCCCAAATCATCAGATCTTCAGTTATCATCCAAAGAACCATTTTACTCTACCCTACACACCATGAACTCTTTAAAATGGGTTATTAGTAAGCGTTTGGGGCTCACTGTCATCTCAGGAATGTTTGTTGGTGTGGCAGTCTGGACTCTACCCTGCCTGGGAAACAGCTGTGTGGAGGATCCATGAGCAGTTCTCAAAAAGAAACCAGAAAAGTGGAGGAGGAAAAGACTCAAGCAAACCCAAGCTCCCAGATTGCTTCATCCTCTTCTGTGCCTTCTGTCACCAGCTGCCCCTGAAGATATAGGGAGTATTTAGAGCAGGGAGAGCAAGGCTGTTAGAGGTCCAGTATAAAATCTCAGGCTAAACTCAGGCCCCGCCTCAGCTTCCCTAGTCTTCCACACTGTCTGTGCCATTGATGTTTTCCTGATGTTTTTGTCCCTGCCAGATCATTGTGCTCCCAGCTTCTTGGTGGCCTTGCTGAAAGTGTGTTTCCATGGCTACTGCTTTTCCTTACTGACACCTCCACCTACAGCTCCGTTATCTGTTTGACTACTTGTTTGGGGGTCCTACCACTTATTGTTTGCAAGCAGTGGAGCTCTCTTTCAACTGTGAGGGGCTCATTTACTCCTCTCCATTCCTCCAGGAGTGTGGGAAGACCCACTGAGGGGTGGGCCACAGTTTGCCTTTGTTATTCTTTCTCTTGTGTTCACATACCCACACCAAATCCTCACTACTTCCTCTGGGCCATGCAAAAATTTCTTACATGGATTAGTTTGTGGAGCAATTAAAACTCCAAATTACAGCGTCTTAACATCATAAAGATTTATTTCTTGCTACAAGGCTGGTGAGGCTCCCATTCCTGACACGGTCCTTCAGATTTTGACTGATGGAGACTATTTTGTGCCAATAGTTGGCTTCCGAGAATTCTGTGGGCATTGCATCTCAGCCTGCTGGAAAGAAAAAGGAGAACAGGAAAACACGCATGACAGGCCTGGAAGTGGTACACATCTCATATGCGTAGTCCATCAGCATAGACAGTTACCCAGCACATGTATCTGGAAGGAGTCTGGGGAACATAGACCAAGCTCGTGCTTCAAGAAGGGAAGAGTGAGTTAGGGGACTGTATTAGTCATGGTTTGTGAGGGAGTAGATTTAATATAGGACATATAAATTTATAGGATTATCTTATAATATTCACCCAAAAAGCCAAATGCAGAACAGTGCAAGAGATCCTGTCTGCATACTAGAGATCCAAAGAATCCAGCTGAGGGTCTGGAGCCCACCACAATGTTCCCCACTAGCCTGGAGCCCACAGCAATGACTCGTGCAAGTCTGTATCAAGGATCTGCACCGGATAAGGCCGAGGGCCAGTGGTGGAAGCTAGAAAGTCTGCTCCGGCAGGGTGAAGGGTCTGTCCAGAAGGCCGAGGGATCTGCACTGGAGCCAGGAAGCGATGCTCAAGATGAAGGAGAGGACCAGAGCTCCCCGAAGAGAGCACCAGCCATCCCTGGGGACCTTGTGGGCCCAGCTCCAGCGAGAACAGTTGAGCTCCTGTCGGGAAAACCGGCCTCAACAAAGCTTCTCCTGGGAAATCAGCAGCCTGTTATCTTCCCCTTTTGTTCTCCTTATTTTTGGTCTCAGGGATTGAACTCAGGGCCTTGTGCTTGAGAGGCAAGCGCTCTAACCATTGAGCTAAATCTCCTGCCCCTTGTTCTCCTTTTATGCTGTTTCAGCAACAATCCTCAGGTGTGTCCTTCTACCCGCAGAACCACGCTGACTCAGTTCCACTGGGTGTTCCCACTCAAACTGACCATTAATTAACCCTCCACAGGGAAGATGGTAGTCTCTACCACAAGGTCTTCTTGTCTCCAGTCCTGTTACCTTCCCATCTCCTCCTTGTAGCAGCCTCTGTTCCAGCAGTGGAACTTGCAGATTCTCACAGCTGGCAAGCAGTCAAGGCAGCACCAGGCCTGGCTTTGTCCGACTCTGGAATCCTGGCTGCTCTACTGCATCTCCCAGCCTCCTATAGCAGCTCTGCCCACCTCATTTTCACCGCTTAATTTCTTCCTCTTTAAATAAAGCCAGTCTTCAGAATGGGGAGAATTTGATGCGAGGGGGATCATTTATTCACCTTTCCTTACCCAGCTTATGCCTGGGGAGGGTGAAAATAATTTTTTTTCTTCCTTGTATCTTCTCAGATATTCTACACTCTCGCCCTGTTCCCTAGGGCTTGTTCTTTCTTTCTTTCTTTTTTTTTTTTTCTTTTTCACTCTTCAGCTTTGTAAATTCCAAGTTGTCACCGTCTGTGTGGAGCAAAATTGAGTTCTACCCATGTGGACAGAGAAGGGTTCCCTCATCACCCTGCCTCTTCCCCCACCAGACACAGGCATCTGTCTTCTATACACTACTGCTTCTGTTACTTGTTTCCCAACTTCAGGTCTACTGGTCAAAGCAAATGATAGGCTAGTCCAGAGTTCATAGGGGAGGGGAAGTAGGTGCCACCTGTTCACGGGAGGAGTTCTAGTGGGTGTAGCCTTCTCTAATCAGCCACGAATAACAACAGAAAGTCATGACTCTCCTCTGGGGTCATGGGCCTAGAGATAGTGTTCTTCTCTACCATGTCATAAAGGTGCTTTATATGCTATCAGATGAACTGCTTGCTGCAAAGGAAGCTTTGGTCTTATAAATTAAAAAGTCACAAAAAAGCGTTGTGCTTTCTAGAATCTGTCACCTCTGACCTAGAATCCCCTGCAGATCACACAATCAGCGACCTCGCAGCATGAATCCTGCCTAGACTTATATGAGGTTGTCACACTGCTTTGCCTGGATGGTTTGGACCTGTCCCTTATTCCTTCTATCCCTGTCCTGGAAATAAGGGCCCTCACCAGGAACACTGGCTTCTCCTCACAGTTATAACATGTTGTGGCTTGTAATTCTGTGAAAAGCAATACACCGGGGTGCAGGTCAGATGTGAAACTCAAGTCTGAGCTCTTTCCTATATAATGTTGTACTGTCTTCTTTCTGGCCATTTTGTTGGAACATCTGTAGTAATCAGAGGACCAGATAACCCAAGAAAGAAGATTTTAGCTTGACATATGGTAAAATCTAGTAAATATAGGCAAATATTAGTTGTCTTCTTCTCCTTCAGTTCACTTTCCTATCCAGATACCACATACATGTACAGCTGTATGTGTGAACATGTACACACATGTGCACGTACACACACACACACATTGAGTTTAGGGCAGAATTCTCATTTCAAAGCATAAACAATACTATATTTTCCCAAAGATAATCATTTAGTGCATTCTAATTTGCTTCTCTAAAGCCCAGAACCAAACAAAGTGCTGAGAATCCATGCTTAGGGCATTTCTATTTACATTTCCCATATAAGAAGCTTGAAGGAATTGTAGTTCATATTTATAAATAAGATGATTTGCCTCCCCAACTCTCCTCACAATAAGTACTATTGAAAAACCACATAAATCATCTCCCTGCTCCTACACCCATCTTGGCAACACAAAGGAAGCCCAGCCCCACTCTAAAGCCCTCTATTCATCTCCCATGTACTTCGTGAATTTTCACTTTTTATATTTTTCCACAAAGCAAATGATTCCCCAGATGACAGAGGCGGATAGATAGATACTGTGTTATTTGTGCTGATGGGTTGCAAGGAGTCGGGGAGAGTAGAGAAGAAGCAGAAAGGCTAGAGGAGAGAGCCGGACTTCTTCCATTACAAGCATGAAAATGGAGAGAGAAATTTGAGGACAGAAAAAATAAAGTAATTTAATTAACACTGAGTTGACACTTATCCAGCACTGTGCAGACCATCGCCTCCTAGAATGTGTACCTGGGTGTCCCACAGGCACCAGATAATTAGCAAGTTCCAGATAGAACCCATTCCCCCCTTGCTGCCTAAACACACCCCTCCTGTCCCCAACTCTGTGAACAGGACCATAATCCATCTAGGAATTTTCACATATCATCTCATTCAATCCTCACATCCACCCTTGAAATAGAATTTATTACTCCGATTTAACAGATGAAAATTTGAAGCCCAGAGAAGCTGAGAGTAATGGCATGCTTGGGATTCGATAGCACAGTGTGAGTACCACATGCTGGGAGTTTTAAACAGCAGAAATGTACCTTCTCATAGTTCTGGTGGCTGGAAGTTGAAGACCAAGGTGTCAGCAAGGTTGGCTTCTTCTGGGGCTGTGAGGGCCTTTCTCTTTGGCCATCTTCTTCCTGCATCTTTTCACATTGTCTTTTCTCTGCATGATTCTGTATCCAAATTTCCCCTCTTTGTAATGTCCCTAGTCATATTGGACTAGGGCCCAGTTCAGTGACTTCATTTTAATTTGATTACATTCAACAAGATCCTATCCCTAAATAAGGCCACATTCTGCGGTTCTGAGAGTAAGGAATTCAGTGTATAAATTTGGAGACAGGGAGCTCAAGCCACTCCATAATACTATGTAACCCCAAAGCCCTTTCTGGAAGGCAGCATCTGAAGAGGGAAGTCAAACAGGTGAAAACGGGGGGCAGGGGGCAGGCAGGGATGAGAGAGAGGAGCTCTAGGCACAGGGCACACTCTCCACCGAGGGGAGAAGGGGAGAAGGAGTTGGACCCAGCCCAGGCAGTTCTCAGAGAGAAGCCAGAAGCTGACAGGCGGGCCACAGGGCATGTATTCTCAGGCCACACACAGCCCGGCCCAGCTGACTGCCTTTGTCGTATCCAGCAACGTTTGGGACTTGCCAGAAAGACACATTTTCTCACAGGATGTTTGCTAAAGGGTAGGGCACTAAGAGATGGAGGGAGAAGGCAGAGGAGGGGATAAAAAAAGAATTAAGATGTGTTATGTGCATGTACCAACCCCCTATGATGAATGTAATCATTATATACTGCAAATTTGTATTAATAAAAAATAAATTATTGGGCAATAACCAAAAAAGACACATTTATGCCTATAGATGGTAAATTTGTTTCTGAGTGCATCATGGCTGAGGGGAGAGCTGAATTTAGGCCAGGAGTGAGCCAGAATACATCAAGGGGGTCTCTGAGCCCTAGGAATAAACAGAGCCAGGAAAAGTGACAAAATGCAGTTATGCGCAGACAGAGTGAAGAGCAGCGCATAGAGAAGATGCTGGATAACGTGGGACAATTTACAACTGAGGCTCCAAATGCTGGGTGATCCCCACTCTTGCCATGGCCCTCACCTGAGAGCTGAAGGAAGCGTGTGAGAGGAAGAGGAGGAGGGGAGAAGAAGACAGCTGTATTTGCCTTCAATGGGTACTCACAAGGGCTCTTAAGATACTTACTAATCCACAATAAAGTGTCAGAGGACGCCAGGCCAAAAAACACAAACAAGATTATCACCAAGAGAGGCAGCTGGCCTTCCCTTTATTTCATTCTGAAATAATGGCACATGACACAGAGTCTAGCACATGGAAGAAATCTGATGGAGCCTGGATACTCGTTCCCTTGGTGACCTAAGAGGACATCCCAAGGATACTAAGGTTTCCAGGATTAGTACCCTTCCAGGACTTCCTCTGATCATCCCCGGCCTGGGACATCTGCCTCTGGGAAGCGGAATATTATTGTGTGGTTCACTGTATTTTAAAATCATTTCAGTGTTGATTTTTCGTTTTGATGAATTATTGCTGCCCAAGTCTTTTTAGTTGGGAGACTGCAATCACATAAAGCACAGATCTTAGGATTTAACTGCGTTTCTCCGAGGATGAAATCCGATTCTTTCTTTAAAAATAAATCTAAAATATATGGTTTAATTACACAAGAAGAGTGTGTTTCATGTGACGATGTGAATATTTTTAGAACATGTGTTTTGAATTTTATATTTTTGGTCCCATTTACCTGACTGAGTCACATTTTTTAACTTTTCATTTTCCTGCCTTTTAACTCTAAGGTGTTTATGTCTTTGAGGACATTTGCTCAGAGCAGCAAGCAGAATGCAGATCTTCCTGTCATTAAATTGCTATCCTATTTATCAAAGCTACCATTTGCTGTTTTTCGTATTGAATGGTGTCATAATATCAAGCAACTGTCAGAGAACTGATATTATTCATCCCTAAAGGAGCAGCTCTGAGTAAATAAATTGTGGAGACTAGCTGGGTGCCTGCGAATGACTATTTTTGGCATCTCCAAATGGTGGCTTAGACACTTGAGCAGGAGAACAGAGAGAGGACAAATGAGTCCTGGCAGTCTCCAAGGTGGGCAAGCAGCTTTAAAAGCACGGTGGAAGCTGCTGAGAACTCAGAGAAAGAGCCAGAGATGAGTGAAAGACATAATTAACACCGGCCATCTGTGGAGCAGGTGGAAATAATACTCCACTGATGGATCCGAACCTAGAACATGAATTGAGGGCGAGGTGTGCTGGATAATTTGGGGGTGGATGCTAGCTATTGATGATTTTACCTTGTTGAGTCCTGGACTTTTTTTATATTGGAGATTGAAACCAGGGTCTTCTCACTGAGCTTACGTTCACAGCCATTTTTGTTTTATTTTGAGATGAGGTCTCGCTAAGTTGCCCAGGCAGGATTCAAATTTGAGGTCTTCCTGCCTCAGCACTACCCACTGCCCCCAGAGTGCTGGGGTTATAGCCATGAGCCGCAATGCCTAACTGAGTCCTGGAAACTTTTATATTGCTTTTGTCATCACATCAGCCAGCTTTTTATCATCATGATGAAATATCTGAGGTGAATTACTTACAAAGAAAAGAGGTTTATGTAGCTCACTATTATAGAGGCTGAAGGAAATGGTGCCGGCATAGGCTTGGCTTTGGCGAGGGCCCACTCAGCTGCATTACATCATGGCAGGTGGCAATGGCAGGAGCCCCTCTGGAATCAAGTGATCACGTCTCGATGCAGGGAGCTGGACAGAGTCCGGGTGGGGCCAGGATCTGCTTTATAATAACTGTCTGTCATGAGAGATGGCAGTGTCCTCGAGGGCCTAAGGACCTCACCCTGGGACCACTTGTTAAAAAGTTCCATCGGCTCCCACGTTGCCACACTGGGTACCAAACTCCCAACACATCGCCCTTTGGTGAGACTCACTTAAACAGTGTCCAAACCCCAGCAGTTTTAAACTTGTATGAGATTTGTTCTGGCATATATGCAAGTTATCTAGAAACAGTTTGATGCTCTGGCTATTAATTTAAGGTTTTGTAGGTGGAGGTAAAGCAGAATTTTAGAGCTAATTTTGCTCTTTTCTTGAGGCAAAAAACTTCCCAATATTTGACCTGATATCCTGTATATGATGAAGTTTTCCACGGTGGCTGGTGGGGTCGGAAACTGTTTCTGGTTCTCTGTGAGCCCCAGATATGATCCCTCTAACCCTTTTGGTTTGTTCGGGTACTGGCCCCAGATGGTTTGCTTTTCTAAGTGTGCCAATGACATAGAGCTGAGAACTCAAGGTGGGGGTGGTGGGTTGTCTTCTGAAGATCTCCGGATTTCCCGAGTTTACAGTTTTCTCCTCTGTAACTCTGCCTTGAAACCTTTAGCTGACTTGGCTCTCCCAGGGTCCCTGCTTCGTCTCCTCTCTCAGACAGAACATGGGGCCCTATGCCAGTGCTTAGACTTTCTCTCTAGGCTGTAAGCTGGGGCAATCATGAGCGTCATAGCTCTTCATTGTTGGTGCCCGTAGTCTTGGTTGTTTCCTATATTTTGTTCCATATATATTTTCAGGTAGGAAAGTTAATCCTGACCCTATTACATCATCTTCAGTTGGAGTGGAAGTCAGCTATACGTCCACTTGCTTTTATAAGCAAGTCCAGAGCCATAGACAGAACCAACCTAAGTCAGCCTGTCTTAATAAAATTTCCTCGCTCACAGCAGTTTTCATTTTCTGAACATTGCTCCGTCTTTCTATCTAGTTAATAGTGGACAAAAAGCAGCCCACAGAATCTCTGCTGATTATCTTTTCTGTTCATTGTAATACCTTTCCTGAAAAGACTGGTGCCAGGCACTGGTGTTTAAGCAATAAAATGGAGATTAAAGTGTCTTTAGTCAGACAAACCTGGCTTTCATTACTGCCTCTTCCACTTACTCACTGTGTGACCCTTGACAAGTGTTTTAATCTCACAGTGACTATCAGCAAAATGGACAAGGTGAAAGATAAGATGTGTTGAGAAAAGACATTTATACTATGTGCACCTCTGGACTCTGTTCCAGGGAGGATGCATTTTCTTGTAATATTAAAAACAACTTAAAATAACAAAATTACAAATTAAATAGTGGTGGTAAAAAAAAATCTGATCTACAAGGCCATCATGAATATTAATTGAAACAATATGTGTGTTCAATAAGGTGGAGATAAAACTTAACCCATATTTCTCCTGTTCCACATACAGAGCAATCATACTCTAAATAGCCAGTTAAATTTCACAGATAATGAAAATATGTCTACCATGAAGGGTCCAATTTACTTTCTTTCTCTTTTGTAAAACCCTGAGAGTATTCCTAAGAGTGCCATATGTTCTGCAAGAACAGTGTGGGATTCCTTAAACGCGTGTGGATGCTACTGAATAGATTTCCACTGAGTGACCTTTGATTAAGCCAGATGTCAAAAAATTTTAGCAAAGGAAGACTTTAGACTATCTTTAAACTGAATGGATATATGGTTTGGATATTAAATGTCCCCCCAAAAGCTCATGTATTAAAGGCTCATGTATCAAAGGCTTATTGCCAACTTGTGGCACTAGTGGGAGGTGTAGCAAACTTTAGGAGGTGTAACATACTGGAATGAAGTGAGATCACTGGAGGTATGTTCTTGAAGAATATTGGGATCCTGCCCCTTCCTCATCTCTCCCTCTCCCTCTCTCTCCCTTTCTCTCTCTCTCCCCTCTCCCCTCTCTTTCTCCTTCCCTGCCACCATGACTGCAGAGCTTTCTCTACTACTTGTTCCTTACCATGATGTACTGCTTCACCAGACTTAAAGACAACAGAGTCAAAATGCCATGGGCTGAAACCTCTGTAACTATAAACCAAAATAAAAATTTCCTCCTTTTAAGGTTTTTATTTCAGGTATTTTGTTACAGTGATGGAAAGCTGACTAACACAGAGGGAATTTGGACTTACGATGGTAAACAGTATAAGAAATACAAAAGAATGAATACATAAAACAAAAAATCCTCTTGGTAATTAATATCTATCACATACATGGACACAATTCATCTTGAACTGGTCACAACCTCTCATTCTTTGAATTCCATGGTCATACCTTACTCAGTTTTCTCCAACATCCTACCTCCTGCCATCCTTTTACCTGACCCTTAAAGTAGCCTTAGAATCTTTAGCATTATAGTCCAGGGACCCAGAATGTTCAGAGTTGGCATACAATTTGAAACCTTACTAGTATTGTGTGAAAGTTTCAATGTTTAGTTAGAAGGCTGATTACATAACCTACCCCTACACTCCCAAGACCTCCTTTTTATTTTTTTGGATAACTTCTTTTCCACTTCAGCCATCCATGCTCTCTCTAGAAATATCAACAGCTGGAGTGGTTGTCCTACATCATTCCATGTAACAACAATCTTTAATCTTTCCATTGCTGTCACGACCCCATTTTGTTTGCCTTTGTTCTTGGACCATGGAGTCTATACAGTCCAGAATTTCCCCTCTCGGGTTTTTTTTCCTAATCCTAGATCCCATCATGAAACACTAAACCACTTTCTGCCTTCATATTCAAATTTGTTGCCACTACCCTTTCCCCTAATCCTTGCTATATCCATCCAGCTAATCAAGGTACAGGATTACTGCCATAGTTTTCTTTTTCTGTCTCCAAAAAGTTGAGGGCTTATGGAGAAAATCCTGCAACAACACATATTGAGGCAACAGAGTTACAGCCTTGAACTTCAGCCAGGTTCTCACTATGGCCACTCATTTACTGTACTTGACTTTGATTGCTCTTTCTTCCATCCTTCTCAATGACTCTTTCACATTTTCTCCATGCTTTTAAGACTCTCAGTCTCCCTACTCTCAGAAAATAATCTCATCTGTAACTTTTTTGAAAAAAACAAGAAAATAGCATTTTTACGACCTTTTTAGCCTTTTGAAATTTCCCTGCAAATTTATCTACTATGAAGCCTGCCCTGACCACTAATGTCCTTACCATGATAAATGGCAGTGTCCCACTCACTATTATTTTCAAGCTGTATACTGTCAGAATTTCAAAATTTTCCAACTTCAACTTGACAAGAATGGCTACCCACAGACCTTACAGTCTGCCTGGGCAAGTTTCCTTGCTGAAGTTCTAAATCTACTTGAGCACCTGTCACCTTCTGTGTCACTGAGCAGAGGGGTTCCACTGACCCTCACTGTCCTCTGTAGTTGCCTCATTTCCACTCCTCTAGAGGTCTTCCTTTATGCCCACCATTGAGAAAGTGAACTCCTTCCTGTGACGCCCAATCCTGACACCTGCCATTTATAAATCTAGACCTCATCCGTCTATTATCTTCTGGCATCTGTATTTTTTGATATCTCCATTTATCTTTACATTGAGGTTTCTCACAGTCTTAAAAAAATAAAACAGAATAACAATTTGAATTTCCTACCTAATCAAGCTACCTCTTCCTATCTCTTTCTTTTTATCAGGAAACATATTACAAGTCTTTACTACTTCTCTCCATTTCCTTAAAGCCAGTGTCTTTCCTTACCCTGTAAAATGTGACTTCTCTTCTCACTTTCTTATGGAATCTATTCTCTTTAAGATTAACAGTAACAAGGCACAAACCCCCCTATCTTTTTCCTCTGTTGTTAGCTACCTAAGACCCATACTGGACTACCTTTTTCACTTTTCTCTTCTTTAAAAAATGTTTTATACTCTAATATAAAATACATATACAAATATATGTACCACATAAATATACACCTTCATGGGATGTTAGCCATGCAATCCAGGACAAGAAGTTAAACAAGTAACAGCCCCCCAGGAATAGGTTGTGACCCTTCCAGTCCCCATCCAAACCTCCTAATGGCAACCTCTCCCCAGACTTTTTACATTAGTTGCTTATTTTCTTTTTCTCATTCTTTTATCACTACTGTACATATCCAAATACTTATTTTGGCACATTCATGAGCTTTACATAAATGGCACTACACAGTCTATTGTTTGTAGATGTGGCTTTTTTTCATTCAACATTATATTTGTGAGATTTTTGTATTTCCCTAAATTTAGCTGTAGTTTATTCATTTTTATTGCTTTTATAGTATTCTACATGATATATCACAATATATTTATTCACTCTATTGTTGATGGCCATGTGGGTTGTTTCCCAATGGACCTAGTATGAATGGTGCTACTATAAACAATCTGGGATTTATCTTTTAATGTGTAGGCATACTTTATTCTGGTGATATGCCTAAGAGCAGAATTACTGAGTAGTATATTGCATTATCTTCCACTTTAGTGAACAATACCACACTGTTCTAAAAAAGCATTTGCCCTCATTGACACTCCTACTAGCAGTGTATCAGTTTCCACAACTCTAAATTGTCACCAAAATGTGGCATAGTCAGTCTGTATTGGTTACCTTTCCCATTACTGGTACAAAATACCTGCCATCTGCAATTTAAAGGAGAATAGATTTAATTTGCTCAAAGTTTCAGAGGATTTAATCTATGATTGGCCAACTCCAAGACAGAATAACATAGAAAGGCATAGGAGAAAATTAAGCTGCTCACTTCACAGGAGCCAGGAAGCCAGAGAAAAGCCAGAGAGGAAGGGACCAAGGACCAGATACACCTCCCAAGGCTATGCCTCCATGACCCATTGAGACACACCCAGAAAGTCTAGGTGGCTCCCAAGCCAATCAAGTTGACAATTAAATTTAATTGTCACATTTCCCCCATTGTCACCCTGACACCCAAACACACCTTTTTGAAAGCATACTTAAATTTTCAAATACAAAAAACAAGGTCATAATTTCACCTAACATGGTAAAACTATCCTGTGTACAACACAAAACATACCAGTTCCTTCCCTATAGTCTCATTAGTTCCAGCATTACTCAAAAGTCTAAATCAAAGGTCTCCTCTTCTAGGACTCAAGGCAAACTCTTAGCTGTGAACCTCTGTAAAATTCAAAGGCAAATTACTTAAACCCAAGATACAGTGGCACAGGGTAACCCATTCCTATTCAAAAAGGGAAGAACAGGAGTTAGAAAAGAATATGACCAAAGCAAGACCAAAACCTAGCACGGCAAATGTTAAGTTCTGTAACTCCATGCTCAGCAGTTGGGACACATGCTGATAACATGTAAGTTCTAGAATGGTCCTACCTCTGTGACTTTGCTGGCTGCAGCCCAAAAAGCCTCTATTTTGGGCTGGTTCCACCTGCTACCTGTGGTTTTCCTTGGCAGACATTCTATGTTCCCGGCATCTCCAACCTCCCAGGGTCTCCTCTGCACTTTTGGCTCGCTTCCCACAGTTTCATATACCCACCTTTCACGGGCACACTCTCTGGAATCCCAGACCCTCCTCTGAAATCTTGGTGGAAGCCTCCATGAACCAACAACTTTTGCATTCCACATGTCTCAGCAATCATCATGTAGATGATGCCGAGGTCTCCGACCAGCTTGACCAGTAGCTGGGACCCGTGACTCAATAGTTTCTGAGTGGCTGGGTGGCTGACCAGGGTAAAATGAATCCCAGGGAACAAATTACCTAGGTGCCTCTTTTTGAGCACAAGGCCAGGGGCCTTTAGCCCTTAGGCCCACAATGGCTGAGATCTTAGTGATGCTTGAAATGACCTCAAGGCATTTTTCATCTTGTTCCAGTTCAAAGTACTTGATTTCTTTTCAGTGGTGCTAGTCTTTTTGGCCACCACACTTTCTTTGGCCCCAACTTTATATGGGGCTCTCTTTGGGTCACAATTTAAGTTTTCAAGTATTTTAGCTCTACGTTTTGCTCCAAATTCTTGCTATAAATCTGGCCAAGAGCAGGCAGCAGTACTCATGCTGCAGCCTAAGCACTGGATTGCCTTGAAATTTCCTCCACTAGATCACTTAGGCAACCACCCTTAAACTCAGTCTCCAGCAAAGTCTCAGGACATGGGGAAAATGCAGACAAAGTTTTTACCAGATTGGTGTAACATACATGGCCTCCAGTCCAATTTGCAATAGAGTACTAACTCCTTTCTAAAACCTAATAAGCACAGCCTTTACTATCGACATTCCTATCAGCATTCTGGTTTACTCAGCTCTAACCAGAATTTACTAACAGGCTCTGCTTACAGCACTCAAGGCTTTCTCTAGCCCACATCTGCAAAGTTTTTCCAAACTCCTCCTGCAAACCAACTCCAAATTCTTCTGAACCACATCATCAGTTATAGTCACAGCAACTACCCTACTTCTCCATAGCAATTTTCTGTATTGGTCAGCTTTCCCATTTCTGGTACAAATACCCACCACCCACAGTTTAAAGGAGGAGTGGTTTAATTTGGCTTACAGTTTCAGAAGAATCAGTCCATGATCAGCAGGCTCCAGTGCAGAAACATCACAACAATGGACAGGGTGGAGCAAAACTGCTCACTTCACTTCTCAACTGGGAAGCAGAGCAGAGGAACAACCCCAGAGAGGAAATGGTCAGGGACCAAATATAGTACCCAAGGTCATGCCTCCACAACCCACTCAGGCACACCAAGAAATATGCTTTACTAGTCCCCTGGGGACTCCTAACTTGATCAAGTTGACAATTAAGTTTAATTATCATAGTTCTATTAATTTTAGCCATAGAGGAAGATGTGCATATTTGATTTGTTTTCCTGTGATTACTAATTGAGAGCCTTTTATACATTTTAGAGATCTGAATATCCTTTTTGAATAAAGTACCTCTTCAAATCTTCTGCCTGTTTTCCCTCTTTGTTGCTGTTCATTGTCCTATTTAATTGTAGTAGTTCTTCATACATTCTCTGTCTAATGCTCAGCATCAGTTTTATGTGTTGCCAGTATTTTCTCCATTCTGTAGCTTGCCTTACTCTGTGATATTCTGAAATATATATTTGGTCTTCCTCTGGTTTTCTGACATACATCTCCTAAAATCATTGCTATCTTGGGGGTTATGGTGTCTTAATGTATGCTAATAAGTTGACCAATGGCTGACAGTCCCCTAAGATTTGGGAAGGAGACTAGGTGCTGGAAACACCAAGGTGGGATTAGAGGGTTGTGACTTCCAGGCCCACACCTGCAACCTCTATAGAGAAAAGAGGAGCTAAAGATAAAGTTGATTACCAATCATTCATTTGTAATGAAATCTCCATAAAAATCCCCCAAAGGACTAGATTCCAAAAGCTTCCAGATACCTGTTCAAAGAAGGTGGTCCGGAAGGTGGTTTACCACAGGGGTATGGAAGCTCCATGCCCCACCATTCCCCTCATCAGTATTTTTTTTTTTTTTTGGTATGCCTTTATAACAAACCAGTAAATTTGTTTCCCCAAGTTCTAGGACCTACTTCAGAAAATTAATTGAATTCATGGCTGGGCTTATTGGAACCCTGATTATGGCCACTGTGTCAGAAGCACAAGTATAACAGGTTGGGGCTTGTGATTAGCATCTGAAAGGGAGGAGAAAGTGGCAACCTGGTGGACTAAGCTCTCAATCTGTGGGATCTGATGCTATCTCCAGGACTGAATTGAATTGAATTAGAGAGCACCCAGCTGGAGTCTGCTGCTGCAGAACTGATCGCTAACTTGCTGTGGAAGAGAAATCTTCCACACCTCTTGAGGTCACTGTATTCTGTGTCAATTGTTGTGTGTAAATAGAAGAGTAACAGTTCATAGTTACTTTTGAATGACAGAAGTTTGAAAGTATAATTAGACCTTACCAACCTTTTTCTTTAATAGTTAGTGCTTCTTGTCTCCTGTTTAGAAAATATTTCTTAGGCCTTTTCTTGAAGTCTTTTCTTCTCAATGTTTCTGGGGCCCTGGATAAGGTGTTGTCTTCTGCCTCTCTCTGTACTCTCTCACTCCTCAATTTTTACCTCTCAGCTGATCCACTTCTCTCTAGCATCTAACCAGACCACTCTGGGCTGAACAGTGCAATCCAATGACTCAGTCCCTCAACATCTACTGGGAAATTTCTTAGTATCTGGCATTGTACTGGGAGTGGGCCTACTGAGGTGACCATCACACCTTTTCCCATTGGCAAAGCACTGAATGGAGATATCTGTAATCTGGTCACACAGATATCTCTAAGACAATCAACTCTCCCATTCCCCAGCAAACTTTTACTACAGGGTAATGGCACCATCATCTTCACCACCCAGGAAGCAAGGGTCATATTGGACTGTTGTTTTGTGCTCATCTAATATCCAATGATGTGATGAGACCCGTCTGTTTTAATCCTACAATTTAAACTCCCATCCTACCTATTTTCCATTCCCACTGGTGGCCCTCCCATCTAATTCCATCGTAATTCCTTACCATGCATTTCACAGAAGATGGAATTAGCATCTTTAATTCCCCTCATTCAGTCTCTTTCCTTCCTCTCACAGAAGACTCCATTCTCATCAGGAAATAAAGGTTTCCTGCATTGTTGTTTTTTTCCTCCCATTGCCCTGAAGTCTCTTTGAAGGCAAAGATTAAACAGAGTCTCACACATCTTTGAGATGTGTTTGCTCATTGCATCAGACAGCACTGACCTCAAGGCTCTAAATACTCCATAAATAACTCAATTTGATGGACCTGAGCAGTAAACAGCACACTTACGTTAGTGGTTTAGGACTAAAATCTGTGACTTTAGGTAGAAGTGCGGTGGATACCAGAAAGTCCTGAAAAATTTCCACTCTAGCTTGTGAAGCGGATCTCAGATAATCTACCTCCTTCCTTTGTATCACATCCTTCAAAATGCTGTGATTCTGGGTCAGAATATTTATTCTTTGCTCTTAGGATATGGGAGATACCAGGACAATTCATCTTTATTCAGTTAAGAATCTCAAACAACTCCCCACGGCCTGGCAGTCAAGGTCTTTAGGATTTGACCCTAATTTGTATTACAGGCCTGATCTTCTACTTAGAATACTTAACACTAAATCAGACCCCTGGCCAAGTCCTACACCAATTCTGGGCTTTCTGCTCTTCATCAGGCTCTCACATCTGTCTACGAAGCCTTCCTCTACCATCTCGCCACATCCAGGTTAAGAATTTCCTTTAAGTCCCAGTACAAGGACCTCTTCCTCCATGAAGTTTCAGTGAAGTTTCCAGACAGACGCGCACGTTCCTTTTCTGAGCTTTCAGCATTTAATTTCTACTTCCAACTACACCAATCACTCCCCCCTTCTGTGGAGAACTGTTGTGGGCTGTTGAAATGTCATTTGTCCTGTAAGACCACAAATCTGTATCCTGCTCATCATTATGTTCTTCACAGAACCTCGTATATTGCTTCTTGCATGACAGATGCTCTGTAACTAATTGTTTCATTAAGATATTTATTGATACCAGGAATGTTAGCTGATACCTGCAATCCAACATTCTAGGAGGCTGAAGCAGGATTCCAAGTTCAAGGCCAGCCTGGGCCATTTAGTGATGTAGTAAAACCCTGTCTCAAAATAAAAAATGAGAAGGTCTGGGAACAGCAACGAAGAAAAAGAGGAAGGAAGAGGAGGAGGAGGAGAGGAAGAAGGAAAAGGGGAAGGAGAAGAAGATATTTATTGAGGACATGTTACAGAGAAAACCCAAATGATACGCATTTTCAAAAATATATAAACAAATGCAATCCTATTTCTGCTCAAGACTTTTAATCTAAGAAGGCATTTACCTAAATATTAATATAGTAAGTATTAATAGGCTATACATTTTGTAAAGAAAGTTTAAACAGTCCTTTAAACAGTCCTTTTCCAATTTGCAAAATACACAGAACTGTTATTGGGTAACTGTATTCCAAAATAACGTTACCAGGTTCTGGATTGCTCGCCTGTCCTCCTGGAGTTAAAATTCCAGGTCCTTCCCTCCTCCAACAAAGAATTGAATGAATGAAATGAGCCCAAAGTGATGAAGATAAAGTTTATTTAAAAAGGCAAAAGGAGACTGGGAGACACTGGCTCTGCAGAGTGAGTTCAAGCCAAACAGAGAAAAAGTTCAAAAAAGAAAATTAACAATAAAAAAATATGTACTGCCTCTAAGAGACATGGTACAGGCTATCATGAAAAGACATGATAGCCCTGTCTATCTCTTTAATGGGTCTCTTTGTGCTCTCTAAGTCTCAAAGAAAACCTGTGAGAATTTCTACTTCCATGGAAACTTTTACTTTTGGGTTCTGAGGGGTGGTGTTAGAATTCCATGCCTCAGGCTGAGGTCAGATCTAAACCATTCTCCAGAGAAGTCGAAGTCTGTTTGAGATTTCATAATTAGCAGGTCCCACCTACTTTCCCAACCAGTTTTAGCCACGCCTCTCTCCTACCTCAGAACTTTTTAAAAGAAACTATTGCTTGCCACCAGCATTCATTTGAGTTGGATTCTTCGTACTACTACTTAAATAAGAACAAACATAAAGTTTATGCTTATAGCTTTTTGAGATATATAAAACCGAAACATATTTATACATTGTGATCCACCAAAATTACTCTTCACTCTGTGACTGGTTCAGGATAGATAGCACTTTTAGCCAGCTCACAGGAGGCTGCTGGAGAGTGACCTAAGGCTGGGGAGACTTCTGACTCAGATCTCCAGGCAAAGGCTTCTGCTCAGGAATTACTGTTTGGCAGCCTGCAGTCTGGGTAGCAGAGCTTGAGGTTGGGCTGTGTCAGTCTGCGTTTCTGACGAGGAAAAATGAGTGAGGAGATGTGACGGGGGCGGCCAAAACCTTGAGAACAAGAGTTCTAGCAGACACAGAATCAAAATAATAAAAACCAATCGATCAATCAATCCAAGATGGATTGCGGGAAGCCCATGAAAATCACACTTCAGAAGAATGCTTTCGGGGAACATGTATTTCAAGCCCTTGCTCTCTCTTACGCTCTCTGCTAAACATTTGCTATTTTAAACAATGTTTTGTTTTTATTAGCACATATTTGCCGTACATAATAATTACATTCATCATGGGGGGTTGGTTCATGTACACAACACATCTTCATTCTTTTTATGTTCCTTTCACCTCCCTTTCGTCTCATCCCTCCATCTCTCCATCCCTTTCCCATTTGCCAAGTATCTATCTACCTGTTTACCTGTTTCCTATAGTCTATCTTTTATTTTGTGCTTTAATTTATTTATCCTTCGGGTTTCTCCTATAAGATAAACTATGCCATATTTAAACTTGAGTGTCTGATTAATGCCATTGTTTAATGCCCACAGTAAACCGATGAGCTAGGTGCCATCGATAGTCATAAAACAGAAAATGAACAGTAAGAACACTCTGGAATTCCATCAAAGTCACAAAAATTGGCAAATGAGAGAACCTGAATTTAAATTTAGGTTTGCTTGACCCCAGAGTTTGTATCAGTAACCAACATGGAAGACTCTTCTTGGGCGGCCTCCTGGCACTGTAGATTTACCTCTTTTTGTTTCTTAATGGCAACTAGGAAAGATAACAGCTCACCTCCCAGTCAGTCAGGATATGACACCAAGATTCCCTGTACTTTCCAGCGACGTATGGGGAGAGAAAAGGAGGACAGCAGACTTGGAGGGCATTTTAGGGGGGCCTAGAATAAGTCATGCTTACGAGGACTGAATCTCAGAAGGATCCCCTGAGACTTCTCTGCTGCAGAATTTATTTCCACTCTAGTACCTTCCAAGTGTGTCATGTTGCCTACCCTAGTAGTTGGTTGTTTTTGACTCAGAATTTTTTAAGTACCCCAGAGCTTTTTACAGCTCCCACTGATGGGTATGGGGTATGTTGAACTTGTGAAAGAGAAGTCTGGGGTTTGATGAGCTGGTACTTACTGGAGCCATTCATAAAGAAGGAGCTCCTTCCTGGGGAGCCCTGCTAACATTGATCTGTATGCTCACACTGAGAGTGAGATGGTGACAAATCAGTAACGTACTTTTATGTGTCTCTCAAGACCAGGTGTATTCAGACTTGGTGGCACACACCTGTGGTCTCACCTACCCAGGAGGATGAAGCAGGAGGATCACAAGTTTGAGGCTGGCCTGGGCAATTTGATGAGATTCTGTCACACAATAAGATTTTAATAGAGGGCTAGGGATATAGGTATGTATAAGGCTTGGCGTCAATCCCAAGTACCACCACACACAAAAAAAGTACAGAACCTACTGAGTATATAATATTGTAAACAGATTCCAAATAAACAGAAGTCATGGTTTCTGTTCCTCTTGGTAGTTACTGAAGGCACATCTGAAGAATATGCAATTACTTAAACTTACAGGGCAAAATAAACAATTCAAGTTCAAAAGAGCACGAGTCAGCCTGGAAATTTCCTTGCCTGCATGGAACCACCAAGGCTGGTTATAGACTCTGTGAAGGAATTAGGTAGGTGAATGTCAGATTTCACCCCCACCCTTCTTCTGAATATCCCCTTGGATCCATAAAGCTAGGCTGGCAGATAGAAATCTGATTAACACATTCATTCTTTTAGGTTCTTCAGTTCTGTAGGCCTGAGAATGGGTGTACTGGGCTGTTTGGGACCTAATGTCCAAGGGTTCTAGGGCCCCCAAGGGGTTAAGAGGTCAACAGGCTTTTTTCTTGAGGATAAGGGCCATATCTTTATGTCCTATCACCTACAGCAGGTTTGGGTACACAGGAATTTCATAAATGTTGGTCAATGAAGCAATAAATGCTCTTCCAGAGATTTCAAAGGCCTGGTGAAACAGCATGGAGGTTGAATGATGGGTGGGAGAATAGGAAAAGGCTGGCAGCAATTACTAGGCACTTCGGATGCCCTGTGAAATGCTGGTCCACCATAGATCCATCTCGAAATGACCGGGTTCCACCAGAGACCCCGTGCCACTGCCCTCTCCCTCAACAGATGCCGCTGCACCAGCTGACTGCATCAGAAGGGTTAGAGGAAGGAAATATTTTGCCTGACGCCATTTTTAGAAGATGAGAGAGAATAGAGCCAGTCCTGTCTGTTGCTGCTGCTTTTCCAATTTAAACGAGAAAGACTTGGGAATGAGCATGCCATTAGTGTAAAAAAAAAAAAATCAATGTAAAATGCTCTGACAAGATCACAGACATGTGATATTTTGAAGCCGTATTTCGGATGACGCTCTAAGCTGGCTCATGTTCTCTATACTGGTTGGGATATTTTGTTGTCCATTTTAGTACTCTTATCTTGTTTTTGACCTCAAAACTTAACGAGAACTCTACTACTAGTCAAAATTTTAGAAAATAAATCTTATCTTCCCTGAAAAGGAATTTTGAATATAAAATAAGATGTGGCAGGGCATCTTTTCTCCTTTAGCTGCCTAAGAAATTTTGCTTTGTTATTTATAGATTTTGTAACCTGTGATTCATGTTCAAAGAGAAAGCAGCAGCCCGCCGGGGAGTTGCTCACATGAAAAGTGCACTTATTATATTAACTCAATTAGATCCACATTAGAATCTGTTCTCCGTGTGGGAGAAACGGAATAATAGCACATGAAGTCACTGTTACTTGAGATCCTCAGCAGAGCCCTGGTTTTCAAAATGACTCACAGGAAAACTATGAGCAGCCCAAATCTCAAAAATTAGGGCAAAAAAAAAAAAAAAAAGAAAAAAGAAAAGAAAAGATCTCTGTAATTCATCCAGTGTGGTGACATAACTATATTAGTAGTAGCCATAGAAATAATTACTAACTTGTTTGGGACACGGAGAACAAAAAGGGAAATGACTTAAAATTCTCGAGTTAGTTGATAAGAGCCTGCAATGTATCGAAAGTAGCGATTTCAAACCATCATCAAATTATTTTTCTATTTACTCCTTTCCCTTGGAATATATTGCTATTATTTATATACAATATACTTATCAATGGCAAGCAATAAGAAATTAATTTGGAGAGCTATGGTAAGGACTTATCCTTTGCATATGTGTGTGTGTGCATGTGTATGTATAACACACACACATACACACACACGTATATATTTACATGCATGTATGCATTTCTCTTATCCTACTGTCTTCTGAATACACCGCAAGGCAAAACTATCCTGAGAAATCTTGGCGGATCTTAGTGGGATAATATATGCATGGCGTACAACTGTCATAGTTTAATTCAAGTTTTGCCGTCTTATCCTTGGGAAACTTCTGGAGGAATTTGATGTGCAGACCCTGTGCAGAAATAAAGGGCTACAGTGGAACCGTTCTACTGATAAACTCTGACTTTCTTTACAGCTTCCATAGTAAGAACAAGAGAGCAGCACTAATGTACCGGTTTTGCAATTTCTTCACAAGTTCAAGTCCCTTTTTTCTGTCTGGCAGGTCTGAAACTTCTGCAAACTTCTGCAAGCCACTTAAACCTGGTTCTGACTGAAATGAGTACAAGCCAGTTTTGAGGCAGCTCTGTCCAGAGCCATGACAAGAAGGAAGTGATCACCTTTTACCCATGTACAGACATCTATTCTAAAATGTGCTGATCTGGCAATGATAATGATTGCTGTGGGTTGAAGTCTTAACCCTTGGTACCTGTGATTGTGACTTTATTTGGAAAGGGTCCTTGTAATTAGTAACAGTGAGGTTACACTGGTAGGGTAGGTCCTTAATCCAACATGATGGTGTTCTTATAAAAAAGAAGAGACAACAACACAGAATATATGGGCATATGATGAAGTCAGAGGTCATCACACCTGGGTTTCAGGTATAGTGGGTTTCAGACTCTTAGTCTCCAGAAATATGAGACTATAAATTTCTGTTGTTTTAAGCCACCTAGTTTGTGATACATTGTTACGGAAGCCCTAGGAAACGAATACAATGATTGTAATATAATATGAATAGCAACAATAGCATCCTATTACTTAGTGTTTTTTATGTGCCAGTAACAATTCCAAGTGCTTTATATGTATTTACTCAAGTGCTTTATATGTATTTACACGTATCATTTTATACGTGAGGAAGCCAGCAAAGAAAGCAAAGGAAAGCCTGATTGGATTGTGCAATGGAGAAAACAAGCCATGTAAGCAGACTTCAAGAGTAGACATCTTTCCACCTGAGGCCTTCTGGATAGTGTAAGACAAGGTGTCAGGGAGACATGGCCTCTAGCCTTGACTTTGTCACATAGTACTCTGTCGTATTTCTTTATCTGTAAAATGGAGGAGATTTGATGGTCTCAGAAGTGACTCCTAACTCATGATTCCAGTGGAAACCCATGACTCAAGGGATCAAATCGTGAGTGGTGTCTAGACAGGGGCTGAGACATGCCCTGAAATCAGGCTTCGATCCTTCCACAGGCCATCTGTGCAAGTCCTCATGACACCAGTTTTCTAATTGGCCGGTGGGCAAGTGCCCAGAGGTGGCTCTGGTCATCTGTTCTCAGACCCAGGCTTGCAGTACCAACAGGATGGTGGTGCATTTGTCCCACTCTGACCAATGTAGGTGGCTCCTGCTCACTCCCAGCTCCACATACCACAGGGGCAGGCACTTCTCGGTTTCCTGGAGAAGGGCCTGTGTGACCTAGGGACGGCAAGCACAGAAGGCTGAATGGTAATTCTCACCTGATATCCCAGCCACATACTTCTAAGATGTGGAAAACGCTGGAAAGCTTCAACTTCACTGCCCCTGTTGATGCGGCAATGCCGGTGTCTGACTTTTGACCACATTCCTAAGTCATCTACCCACTAGCAGACGGACATGGCTTGTGCCTCAGAAGCTCCACCCACCTGTCTTTCCCTTGACTCTGTATGGTTAGAGTGTGCAAAGGCCGTCTCTGGAGAGATACTGGGGTGGGTGTAAACCAGACATACATGGATTATAGTGGGCAAAATTTACTAATAGCATTCAGTTCACCTAATTAGGAAAATGATTTTTAAGGCTTCCTACACAAGAGTAGAGTCTCAGATCCAGTTCTCCCTGCCCCTGCTGTTCTTTTGCCTGGCTGTGTGAGAAAATCAGGATCTACTTCCATAACCGTTCTCCGACTTCCAGAGAGGCTGGAAAACAGCCTGTGGGCTCTGGCGTCCTGCACTAGAATCTAAGCTTTACCACCTTCTAGATCTAGGACCTTGGAAAGTTATTTAGCTCTTCTGAGCATCAGTTTCTTCATCTGTAAAATGCGTGAGGGTTGTAAAAATCTTTTATGAGTATTATGTGTTGAATTATGTTCCCTCAAAATTCACATGTTGAAGTTCAAATCCTCAGTACATTGGAAGGGAATCTTGTTTGGAAATAGGGTTGTTGTAGATGTAATTGGCCAAAATGAGTTTCTACTGAAGCAGAGCAGGCCCCTAATTCAACTGATGTCCTTCTATAAAGAACAGCATGCGAAGGGAAGAATGATGCCTGCATAAAGGGAAGACAGTGCAAAGAGAAACAGGAAGAAGAGGGACATCTAGAAGCCAGCAAGAGAGACCTGGAACAGAGTCTCTTCTCTCAGTCCTCAGGAGGACCCAACCCTCCCAATACCTAAATTTTGGATGTCCAGGCTCCAAAACCATGAAACAACAAATTTCTGTCATCTAAGCCTTTCAGCTGCTGGCACTTTGTTATTGCAGCCCTATCAAACTAAGGAACATACAGCGGAGTGTCTGTTTCAAAGTTAATTTCTTTATAGTGTTAAAGCAGAGGAGAATTCCTTATCCGCGGGCTCATATTGACTGGACTCTTTGGACAGATTGCTCAAGTCTGTTTTTTTTTTCAAAAACTGTCCCATTTCTAAGTTCCATTTGATTAGGCGGCACCTTGTGGCCTAAGTGACTCCATTCCGGTCTGGTCTGGTCTGGTCTTTGGGCCTTGTGCAGGAGCTCGGTGAAAAATAATGTCCTCTCATCCATTTTATTTAAAAATATAAAGCACTTATAATGGTTTCTGGTACTACACAAGCAATATACAATTGAAAGCTATTATTACTGTGGTGGAGGTTTCTAGAACAGAATGCTACTAAGTGGACTAATACAGTGCTTCTGTTGGATCTTTCAGGTACAAATCCCACATCCAAGCCAAAAGAAGCTTCAGATTGTTTCTAAGTACTGTTGTTGATACACCTCCCTGGTCTGGCTTTTCCAATATCTTTTGTTACCATGGTTTAGTTTTTTAGAGAACTGATTTATGTTCACTAAAGAAAAACTTAATTTTTAAAAAGAAGAAAAATATAAAAACAACTTTCCTTTATCACTCCTCAGAAGGAACAAATTTTGCTGTCTCCTTCCAATCTTCTTGATGCTTTTCTTACGTAATTGGACACATTCTTTTCCCGCATTCAATGTCATGTCTGTTTTCCAGGTAGCTCTGTAAGTATTTTCCGTTCCATTCAAACACATCATAAGCTTACCTTTTAATATTCACATAGTATTCTGCCTTCAGATAGACACTATTTTCCTCCAACAGGTATCTTTCACTTACCAAACCACCTCCATTTTTGTGCCTGAAGTTCATATCTTAGAGGCCTATTTTTTCCCTTAACATGCAATTTCCTCTTCTCCCCATTTGTTTCTCCTCTTCATCCTATTTCTTCTAGTCTTTTTATAAGTTTACATTTATTACATCTTTTCTTCAATACCACCTTTGCATTTGAAGTGTTTTCTCACATTCTCCATCTCACTTGGGGGCCACAACAACCTCCTTGGATAAGCAGGGAATATAGAACCCAAAATTAAGAGAAGTGCCCCGGGCACCTAACCCGGAAGATTTAATTCAGTGTTTATGCTGGATTCCACCATATCAGGTCCCTCCATATGACAATTCTTTCATACACGTTTTAACAAGCCACACAAGTTTCATGCAAGTTTAGGAAAGCAGCTTTTAATCATTCATTTTTATTATGTGGTTAATATATCTTTCCCTTAATAATGGTTGTAAGCTCTACTAAAAATTCAAAACATTAGGAAAAACAAAATGATGGGGGCTGCCAAGCTTAGGCAAAGGATCATAAAACTGTTATTTTGTCTTTAAATCTTTTTCATTGTTGTCATTGTTGCTATATTGGGGATTTAATCCAGGGCCTTTGTACTGAGCGAGGTACACCCCCAGCCTGCCTGCTCGCCCTTTCTTTCTTTCTTTCTTTCTTTCTTTCTTTCTTTCTTTCTTTCTTTCTTTCTTTCTTTCTTTCTTTTCTTCCTTCCTTCCTTTCTTTCTTTCTCTTTCTCTCTTTCTTTCTTTCTTTCTTTCTTTCTTTCTTTCTTTCTTTCTTTCTTTCTCTCTTTCTCTCTTTCTCTCTTTCTCTCTTTCTTTCCTTCCTTCCTTCTTTCTTTCTTTTTTCTCCCTCTTCCTCTCCTCTTTCCCTCTCCCCTCCCCCTCTCTTTCTGAGACAGGGTCCCCCTTAGTTGTCAAGTTGCCCAGACTCCTGCAATCCTCTTGCTTGAGCCTCCCAGAGTGCTCAGATTATAGGTGTACACCACTGTGCCCATCTGTCTTTCATATCTTATTAGAACTTTCTCCAAGCATTGCACCAGCCTCAACATTTAATTCCCCACCAAGCTTTTGAATTGACCCACTTTTAAAAATAATATAAAAAACTAATTTGCTAATGAATGTATTCGGGGCTTGTCTTCTGTGATCTGCAGCTGTCCTAAGTTTTCTCCCTAAAGGGACCTACAACTCCTCACCCTTTGTGCCCTGTCTTTTCATGTTTAAAGAGCAGCTTTGTTCAATAACGCAACAGGTTTTCCCTTTGCACAGGACTTTTAGGAGCCCAGATTTTCCTGGGAACCGTGAGGAGAATCAGGTCCATTTGGCTTTGAATTTTCTATTTCCTTTTATAAAAGAAATTGAAAGTAAGTGAAAGGTCTTAGTCTACACATGTCCAAATGTTAGACCTTTACTGCTTCACTTTGATTTTATCAGTTTTTAAGGACTTTTTTTTTGCCATACTGGGGATTTGAATCCAGGACCTAACCACTGAACTTCACTCTCAGCCCTTTTAAATGTTTTTTTTTAAAATTTTTTTTCCCCCTTTTAAATGTTTTTGCTTTTTCGTTTGTTAGGTTGTTTTTTGTTTTTTTGTTTTTGGGGTTTTTTTGCGACAGAGTCGTGCTGAGTTACTAAATGGCCCAGGCTGGACTCCACTTCAATCCTCCTCCCTCCACCTCCCAGAGTGCTGAAATTACAGACATGTTACATTGCTCCTGGCTTTGAAGAGAGTATTTCTAAAGCTGTGATTTATTTCAATAGTTGAATTTTCTGATAACAACGGTAGACACTTTCAAAGTTTGTGTCATGTTCCAGACACTGTTCTGAAAGCTTTGCATTCATTCATTTAATCTTCACAACAACCCCGGGAGGGAGAGTTAACTACTGCTCTGTTTTGCAGACTAGAAAACAAAGTTGTTTGGCTTGCCCTAAATTACACTGACAGCAGGAGCCATGGGAGAATTTGGAGAAGACAGTTCACTTCTAGCTCGTGCTCTTTCTCACTGCGCTATATTGACCTTTTAGTCACTGTGCCAATTACTTCATATGCATTGTCTTATTTACATCATGTTATGACCACTTTTTACAGATGAGGAAAGAAGTGCAGAGGGGCCTCAGCAGCATGTCCAGATTCCACTGCGCAGCTCAGTGAGACAAAGGCAATTTCCCTTTTTGTTTCTCTTCGTATATAAAGGCACTGACCCAGAGATGGGCATTTCAGAGACTGCTCTGAACGCTGATCACAGGATCTTCCTAGAAATCAAGTGGGATGGTCAATAAACAAAGGCTGGAAAGGCTGTTCCGCTGCTCTGTTATGTGCTGCTGCGCTTCTCCTTAGGAAAAGAACTCTTACTCCACCACAAAAAGCTAAATAAGTCACCAGGGAGCTGAGAAGCAGGGCAGATTGATGATCATCTACAAATAGTTATGGGGGTGAGAGAGGGGAGAGAGAGACACTTTAGGATGAGATATTATTTTCAGATTAGGCATAAAAACAGAGTGGTTAGACAACATACTGAGAGATTCTTTGACCTTGACCTTAGGCTGGAAGTAAAATCCAATCTAATCACTCAATAAAAGGTATTCATCAAAGAGATCTAATCTCATACTGTTAACTTTAATTGGAGTTTTACCCCGGTAAGAAAACATACTGGGTTTCCAAATAATTTTAGGCTTGCATATTAATGCAGTGGGGAGCTTAACTTGGGTGGTATTGAGACCACCAAAGGAAATGAGAGAACCATTAGCTGAGGCGCAACGAAAGCATGGAGCTGTTGGTAAAAGAAAATGATATTTGTGAAACCACATAGTGGCAAGCAAGAGGCATAGATGAAGAGAACAAAGAGGGAGGGTGGCCCAGAGATTGGTAGGAAGAAAATGGAAAGTTCTTAGGAATGAGAATTTTAAAAATACATATTACTTTATGAAATGGAGTTGCACATTATTTTTCAGTTAGCATCAGGTAAGGTTTCATGCGGTGACAACATTTCAGTAACAATTGGAAATACATTTTCTCAGAAGCACAGATCCTCTGGTTGTTTTATTGCACTCTACGGGGTGGTTTGAAAGTGAAAATCTAGATTTCTTTATGTGCCTAGACACTCAGGCATACACTATGGTTCCATCCATCATAATTGTACAAACAGCGGGCTTGGTATTCTAGCCTATAATTTCCGTTCTATGATACTTTCTTTCCAAGTACCCCTTTGGTCATATGTTTCACTCCAAGGAGGTGGGAAACGTGGCTAACTGCAAGTGCCAAATGTACTTACACACACACACACACACACACACACACACACACACACGAGTGTGGAGAGAAAGAGTAAACAACTACTATTCAACTAGAATATTTACATGAAGGCGTTGGAGTATTGATGGGGATTTGGCAGAGTCATTGAGGAACATGGAGACTCAGGGAGCCCTACAAAGAAAGGAATAAAACACCCTGGTCTACCTATCCCTGCCACCCACTTAACATTGTCTCAGAACCAAGAATAATTTTCCAAGGTAGGCACAAGGCAAGAAGTAGACCCCTATCATCCCTCATTTTCACCATTGTCTTAGTTGCTTTCTCATCACTGGGACACAATATCAGACACCCACAATTTAAAGGAGGAGAGTTTATTTTGGTTCACCTTTCAGAGCCTTCAGCCCACAGTCGCTTGGTTCCAGGGCAGAAGAGGCATGGTAAAGGGGCATGGTAGAGGGCCCTGTTCGCAGCATGGCAGCCAGGAAGCAGAAATTGAAAGGAGGAGCTGGAGAGGGAGATAAACCCCTCCAGATCCTGCCCCAAGCAACCTCCCTCTCCTGACCAGGAACATTTATCTATAGTGCCCCCACAATTCAAGCACCTTCCAAAAGACCCGCCTATGGGAGCATGAGGCTTCGGTGGGGGGAGGGGACACATCTAGATATAAGCTGTCACAACCATGGACACCTGAAATATTTACTGCTGAGAATCTTGCAGCCCTCATAGCCCCTAGACCCAGTTTAGAGAGCTGCTCTGGAGTTTATATCATGCGTCTCACTCCAGAGAAGGAGTCCAGTCTGTTTAGTTCTTCCCTACTGTGCCAGCCAGCTTTCCATTACTACAACAAAGTGTTACACCACTAACTCCTGCCCAAGTCACACCTGTTTCCTTACTCTCCCAGGTCATATACCTTCTCTGGTGGAGAGACACATTTGGTTTGGGTTAAACACTGGACTCCGGTGTCCAGTCAAACTGCTTCTCTGATTGTTTTATAGCTAACTCTTCAAATTGTGAGGTACTCATATTGACACACTTCGGGTGTACACTCACAGTTCAGTTATTTAAATTATTGGTGAAAAAACAAGATGCTACAACTCAGCATTTTCTCCAAGGATACTTACTATGGTTCTTGAAGTTTAACACACACCCTAAGCTTATTAGATGTACACAAAACAGTCAGCCTGTAAGGTCTCACAATAAAGATAAAATAAAATTTAAAAGGAAACATAAAGGAAGGAAGAATTGCATTGTGAACAGGTTAACATATGAATTATACTTTAAGGAAGATGTGGAGAATGGTAAGAATTCGATACCTTCGCTTTACTGTGAAATCTAGTAGTAATTCCATCATACTCTAGTAGTCAATTTCCAAAGAAATACAACCGTACAGGAAGAAAGCAAAAAAGAAGAGCATTTTTCTCTTAACTGCTTGTGTGTATCAGCAATAGCCACCATTTTTAAGAACTTACTATATGTTATGTGTTACACTAATGGCTTTGTGCACGTTAACTCACTACCTACGATAGGCAGGTAGTAGGCATTTTTGTTGCCTTTCTAAAAATGAGATAATTAGGCTAAACAACTTACATAAGGTAACACAGTTAATAAGTGGCCAGGCCAGGTTGCAACCTCAAATACCTTTGGCTCCAAAGGCTCTTAGGTCCTGTACTTTGTGGCCAGTAGGATCTTGTCTCATACTTAGCAGACATAATACTACCTTGCTTCAAATAGGTCCAAAAAGAAAACAAATCTGACCTAAGCAGATGTTGCGTGCATTCTAAAAGCTCAGCAGGCATCCTGGCCCCTCTTGCTCAAGGCGTTAGCATCTTGAAGCCAGGCATGAGCGCACCATGTAGAGTCACAGCATGTGACCATTTCCCACCTGCACAGTCCTTGATCTTTAGTCAGCAAGACACATACCCTGCCAGCTTATTTCTGTCCTGGCCAGAGTCCCGTGCAGAATTTGCAAAACTTGGACTGGGAGGTTTCCTGTCCTTTCATTGACACTGAGTGGCCCGAGTAAGTTTCTTACAGCCCTGATGACAAGATGTTCAGGGAAGGAAACTCATGGTTGTTGAGTGCTATGTACCTACCACAAACTTTACCAGACATTTCATTTAGGCAATGTTATTTAATAACAATTTATCAGTAGTAATACTGAGATAATGCACGGAGAATTATGGGCTTCAGGGCAGATGTGGGTTTAAATCTCAGCTTTATTTAATCTGAATCTCATCTATAAAATGAGGGCAATAAGCCTGAGACATTTCTAGGTAAACGGATACACCTTGAGACCATACTCTTAAGTGAAGTAAATCGGACACACATGTTTAAATACCACAATGTTTCTCTGGTGTGAGAAACCAAAAGTGTAAATAAAGACCAAGATGTATAATATACATTGAGAAAAGGGAAGAAATTGTTCAAATGGGAAGGGGAACAAGAGAGGAGGAGAAGGAAAGGAAAGGAGGGACAAGAAAAAAAGGAGACTAGAAGGGAAAAAGTGGAAATAAAGCTTTTGTAAATAAGGAGGGGAGGAAGGGTTGAAAGGAGGGAGGGGAATGAAAGAAAAAGAGGAAGCAAGGTGTATCATGTACAGGTACAAATTCCCTGTGATGAATGTGATCATTATGTATACCTAAAATGTACCACTAAAATAAAATTAAAAACAAAATAAAATGAAGATAAAATGAGGGTAATTGGATTTACCATGGTTTGGCTCTTGAGTGTTCCACAAAAATTCATGTGTTAGCACAAGTTGGCACTATTTGGAGGTGAGAGGAGCTTTAAGAGGTGGGGACTAGTGAGAGATCTTTGGGTAACTGGGTGTGCCTCTGCAGCCCTTTGGGGACCCCAGTTCCATCCTCTTTCTCTTTTACTTTCCAGTTATGAAGTGGATGGTTTTGTTCCATGTTCTTACCTTGATGTGCTGCCTCAGTACAGGCCTAAAAGCAATAGGACCAACTGATCCTGGTGGAACCTTTAAAACTTTAATCAAGAATAAAGCTTTTGTGTTTACAAATTGACTACGTTAACTACTCATTATAGTGACAGAAAATTGACTGACCCTGGGTTGTCGTAAGGACTGAATGAGACAGTGTATAAAAACTGTTAGCAAGTGCCTGGCGCATAGAAGGTACTCAGTAATTTTTGAAAACTGAAGAGTCAGAGTTAAAACTGAAATGAAAAATTCTTTCAGAACCCAGATTTGTTATAATGTAAAGGAAATCTCAATTCTATCCACTTTTTAAATTTGGTCTAGAGATTATAAAATTACATAAAGTAAGTTTGCTTTGCAGTTTGGGCCTCTACATGGAGAAAAAGTGGCAACACACCTTCATTGAATCTTATTTACATAAATTAGACATACTGTCTCCCATTTATCCATCCAGATTTAAAAATCTGTTGTCATGTGACTAGTCAGCCCATGTCACCTAATGCTGGCCAAATGGAAGTCAGTGGGATGTAGGTACTAGTTCTCCAGCCTGGTGATAGATGTGGACTAGACATCAGATTTTAACAAATCTCTACTGACTCTAATAATTATCAGCCAAGTTTGAGAACCACAACTATAGAGAGCGCATAGAGCATAATTTTGATGCTTGTTAGATGTGTGGACTTGGCAAGTCATATCACCTCCGAGCCTTTGCTCTTTCATCAACAAATGGGAATTCTACCTTGCAATGTTCCTTCAAGATTAAAGACAGTATGTGTAAAATGTGAGTTAAATAACACTTTCACTATATAATGGCAATTTGAACAGTCTTGTTGAGCTGTACTTTTTACAGAGTATGACATCATTTTACATGTACAATTTGATGACTTTTGACAAATACATGTAAACTTATAGCTATACTTCAGTTAAGACACAGGCAGTTCTTGCTTTGCACAGTGGGACTGTAAAAATGACCATGTAAAGTGATCTTAAAAAGCAACGAGGAAAATTTCTATTATTCTCTAACCTACAAAAATTTTTGTTAAAATATTTAAAACTCTTTTGTTGTCAGTTATAAGTGAATAGAGAAATACAAATAATAAAACAAGTATGTAGTATGTTGTAATTGGAACACTACAATCATTGAAGATGAAAGTATTTTATTTGTAAAAGCTTATTTGAGACTAGTTTGGACACTGCCTGCTTTCATGTGTCATTTAACTTACCACACAGTCAACATCTTGTCTATACATTGGCAAATATTTTCCAAGTTTGGATGAGTTTCTAAAATGGCATCTTTTGCATTTTTCAAGGTTTCAACATATATAAGAATGCCCTTAAAATAGAATATGTCTTTTTAAATGCCAGTTTCACTTCTTTGGGATATCATCATCCTTCTCATCACAACAACTTTACTCATTTACATGAATAAGTTCACTTTCACTGATCCTTCTGGCAGCAGATGTCTTCTCTCTAACAGCTAATTTCTTCTATAGCTTCATTTATGTTTAATTCTAATTTCATGTCCAGACTCATCACTTTTTTCCCCTCTGTTGCATGTTCATCTTTGTTAGCCAATTCTCTTCTGTTTATTCATTTTTGGAAAACGTCACATGGGCTTCATTAGTGAGAGACAAACAAGCAGTGCAGAAATAGGCTTTGCTGTCTTCAAGTCCACTTGCATGACAGGTGTGCAATGACCAACAATGAACAGACTTTGGAGGATGTCATGTGGCCACTCGGCAGATCCTGGTACACATCTGTTATTTACACAGGGACTTACAGACTGAGGAGCTGGCGGCAATGTTCGTACTTCATGAAATTGCTCACAGTTAAGAGACTGTGGCAACTGAAATTTGGCCTGTTTGTTATGAGACTGGAATTATTTAACTACACCGTGATAACTCAAAGTATAAAAACTGAAAAATGGAAAACATGCAAAGCAAGGACTTCCTGTTTTGAAAATTTCCCAATACCTGATAACTCATGGTGCTCATTTGCAGTCAGTCCACTCTTCATCCCCACACAAGGACCTGGAAAACACCTGCTTTCTGTCACTGTAGTTTTGTATTTGCCACATTTCCACATAAATAGAATCAAACACCATAAAGTCTTTTGTGTTTGTTTTCTTTCTTTAGTGTGATGCTTTTGAAATTTATTATTTTGAAAAAAAAAAATGAAATTTATTATTTTGCACATATATGATAGCTATTTTTTCTTTTCTTTTACACCACTCTACTGGTATCAAACCTTAAACATACAGTTACACAAAAAAAACTTCCTTTGATTCTACAGCCTCCCTCCAACCACAGTGTTTACCCTTCATAGTGAAACTTTCTAAAGTAGTCATTCCTTTTCTCTCCCACTCCTTTCTCAGTCCATCGCATTTTGGCTGCAGCCCCCCCCTGCACCTCTACAAGCACCCTTAGCAGAGGTACAAACAAGCCCCTTTGTGCTACATCTTTGGATACTTCGTTTTTCTTTTCTGACTTCTTCAGTCACACTGAAGGCAGTTGGTCCTTTAAAACCTCCGAATTGTTTTGGTCTCTCTCTGTCCTCAGCCTCCCTTCTCCAGGTTCCTTTCCTTTGACATGAATATTCTTTGGAGTATGTACTCCTGGGACCTCCCTTCTGGTCACTCTGGATGCCTTCTCTGGGCAGCCTCAACAATCCCTGGTCTTAAATGTCTCTCCTGAATTCCAGACATGTAGAGACTGCAGTACCGTCTAATTGTCATCTACATTTCAATGTCTCAGAGATCCAATGTTCAAAATTAAACTCATCATTTCAATTCAAGCCTTCTTTCCTAAAACAAACAAAATCAGTTCCTCTGCTTGTGTTCCCAATGTTAGTAAAAGATCTCAGTATCAACTTATTTGTCTAAATCCAAAACCTAGATTATACCCACTCCCTTACTCCCAATGCCCCTGTTTGATAAATCAATGTTTCCTCCCAAATTTCAGGAACCTGTAAAAGTCCCTCCATTCCTGCTCAGACTATTCCCATTCTAGCCACTATTACATTTTCCGTGACCACTTTGCTGCCCTGTAATCTGCTTTTATCACTAAGTGAGTTTCCTAAAACACCAATCTGATCTTTGCTCTTCTTGTTTAAAACTCTTTATAGCATTCCCATTCCAAGCTTCCAAGCAAGAAAGACTTTCCATATCACTGGCCCGACTCACCACTCCAAATGTTACAGGTAATCAATATGTTATATGTCTACCACTGGAGTGAGATCATATGACCCTTTCTCCACTGGGTCTCAAATGGCAGAAACTAGGAATGTCACGTAATGGTAGATCCTTGGCCGGACCTCTCAAGCCTGGATTTTGCCAGATGACTAAACTTCTGCTTGCGTTCGTTGAGGATTAGTTCCCCAGCCTAGAAGGTAGAGGAGACGAGTTCAAGTGGTGACAGAACATTCATGGAAAGAAAGACAAGAACATTGGAAAAAAGAAAGGAACTCAGGCTTCATTGTGTGGGCACAGCCGCGAGTGCCTTAGCACAGCCTTTCTACCCTGCCCTTCCTTACCACCTGTATCTCGAAGCAGGTGGTCAGAGACTCCTAGGAGGAAGATGGCAGTGCTGATCTCCATGATAATACAGAGAATCTTTTTAATAAGCCAGCTTTGGTTTGGGGGAGGAGCAAGAGGGCCCATAATGCAGACTCTACTCCCATCTCAGCTATCTGAATCAAAATAAGCACTTGAGACCTGACCAGAGCTGGGCCTGTGGGGTTCAGTTACCACCAAGTGTTTACTTTCCAGAATTCCTTTCTGCTCTATACCTCACACCCCAATTCTTCTCTGAGCAGAGTGATCTCCTCTTCTCTTTACAGCAGAAGCTCAACTATCAGTAGGATCCCTATAGAGACAGCACTGACAGTCTTTTTTTTTTTTTTTCTGATTTAAGCAGGAGGCAGAATAAACACATATTCCAGCCTCCTGCAAAACACTGGAACCAAAATAATTACTTTTAAAGAATTTATTTGCTATTCCCAAGAAAAGTTTTCCGAATAGTCATTGTTGAAAAAAATAAGAACCATATTGTGCTTCTTGGCACTTGCTTTTTAGCTTCATACCATTTTAATTTTAAATTATACCTGAAGGCACATGAGAGGTATTACAGAGCCTGTCTCACTCTATGAAGTGTGTTTAAAGATCGAACCACTCTGACGTGCCCCCAAAGGAAGTCAGGACAGCCAGTGGTCCTCCTGAGCACGGGAAGGTTCTTTCTGCGTGAACTCACGGACAGGACTGGAGTAGTCAAGGGGTCTGTAGAGGTCACCCCATCCGCCTCCCATCTTACGTTAAGGAAAGTGAGGGTTGCTGGGGTCAAGGGGTTAGTCCAAGATTGGCTGACTTGCTCAGGGTCACCAGCCGAGTTAGTGTCAAAGCCACGGCTACAAACCTGTTTTAACTCCCCAGACCTCTCCTCACTCTATTTTTCCACAGACCTCTCCTCACCTCTAGTCTGAAATAGCAGGCACTTCACACTTGGAACTCACAAACTGCTTCTGACTAATCAGAATGCAGGATTCTATAACCCTCAGATTATGGAGCTGGGCATGCTGCTTCCCTCTTGCTCTGGGGTGTAGGGTGGGGAGGCTGATGACCTTACCACAGACCACGCAGTGAGTCAGTGACTGAACCAACCCCCCAGCTCCCAGTTCCCAGGTGTTTCTTTCTGCTTCTGAGTCAGCTGAGCTGGTCAGACTTCCACGCTGTAAACACACCATGGAACAGGAACACAATGAGGCTGCTTGTTTAGAAAAGACCTGCCTCCCTGCTGAGTGTCACTACATGTCCTCTTTATGTGCTTGAACACTCTGTTCCTCCAAGTGACTACTGGAAAAACAGGCAAGAGGATGACCACAAAATAGTCCTCCTGAAAGGTCTTGCCCCATGTCTTCATTGACCAAAAAAAATGCCCACTGAAGTCTAGGTGGAAATGTAAATGAGCACCAGAGTTGAAGTGGAGGCCTTGAGCAAAAGTCCAATTTGTTAGGACCATTTAGCCACGTGTGCGTTTATTAGATCATGCCTCATAACACTACAGTGTCAGGAAATAAACATTACCTCTGCCCCAGAGAGGAAACTGCCATTTTCCTGAACAAAATCGATTCCCAGCTTGCAAGGTAGACGAGGGAGGGAAAAATTCACCTTCCCTTAATCTTTTCTTTAAACAACATTTCTTCAAAATGCAGATGCCTAGGCCTCCAGTCTCCCTCTGTGAGTGAGGCCTAAACATCTGCATTCTTAACAAGCACCCTGCAGCCACACTTCTCCTTTGTAACTGCTGCCACTGGGTGGTGGCTCTGAAAGGTGCTTCTCTTTATTTATTGCTCTTACTCAAGGTTGTCATCTTCCAGACAAGGCTAGAACATTTAAACAAGGCTGTGCTAAAGAACTTGCAATGGAAAGAATCAGTAAATAAGCAGAGACTAACTTGCAAGTAAATTATCTGGGGTATAAGCGATAATTTTCTTGTCTGCATTGGGGGGTTGCCCACAGGGATAGCTTCTCAGCTGAACTCCAGCTGTCCATGAAAGAGCCATTTCTAACCACTCAGGAAGATGTGCCTCGTGGCTGTGG